>PJEM01012077.1:30704-49535 GCA_004023845.1 Helogale parvula
TGAAGGCCTAATTAATTTATTGGGGGGGGATTCACAAGTGAGCAAAGGGCAGAGAGAGAGAGAGCAGGGCTCACCCAAAGTGGTGCTCGAGCTCACCCGACGCGGGCGGGCCTCGAACCCACGAACCGTGAGATGGTGACCTGAGCCGAAGTCAGATGCTCCACAACTGAGCCACCCAGGGAGCACCCCCCTCAGTGAAGGCTCTACAGGAAGACAGCGGCATGAGGGTGGTGGAACGGCCCCCTGCAGCTCAGGCAGGTCACCACGCCCTGGCAGCGGCAGTCAGGGTGAGGAGCACCGGGGCAGGCAGGAGAGACCCAGGACTGGGAGCAGGTGGGAACTCTCTGCAGGAAGGGTGAGGATGAGTGCCGGGTGGGAGCAGGGATGGAGGGGGGCGACAGACTGAGAGTGAGCGTGACAGCATGTGGGGACTGAAGCCACTGAAGAGAGGAGAGGAGCTGAGGCCATTGTAAGTTTCTTCCCGCTAGGGCTGCTGGGTGCAGGGCTGCGGCCTCACTCCTGAGGGAGCCCGGGAGGAGCAGGTGTGAGGCTAACGGGGCCATCAGGTTTAGTGCTGAGTTGGATACACCAAGGAACCAGCAGGTGAAGGTGTCCAATAGGAGGTATTCATCCTGCTATGGGGTGTGGTAGCGGTCAGTGGTTACGACAGGGGGCCCTGGGGTGTCTGGGTGGCTCAGTAGTTAAGCAACTGACTTCAGCTCAGGTCATGATCTCACGTTTGTGGGTTTGAGTCCCACGTCAGGCTCTGTGCTGACAGCTCAGAGCCTGGAGCCTACTTCCGATTCTGTGTCTCCCTCTCTCTCTGCCCCTACCCCGCTCACTCTCTGTCTCTGTCTTTAGAAATAAAAATAAAGACATAAAAAAAAAGACAGGGCTCTGGGGTTACGTGGCTAGGTTCTTCCACTTTCTATCTATACGATTCTGGGCAAGTCACTTAGTTTCCCGGAGCATCTATTTCCTTGTCCGTAAACTGAAGCTGAAATGAGAAACGGTACACAAAGCATTCCTCACAGTGCCAGGTGGGTAGCAAGCGCCAGGAGATGTTAATGGCTGTGATTACAGAGGTGAGGCTGGGGGGGGGGTCATTTGAATCTCATGATGCTTGTTTAAGCCACTAGCTTAGCCGAGGCCACCTGGGGAGGGTATGGAGGGTGGGAAGAAAGGTAAGGAAGGAGCCTCGGGGGAGAGCGTGAGATGAGCCCGAGGGGGAGGGAAGACACCCAGGAGATGGTAGGGTCCTGGAAGCCAAGCTTCCATAAGAAGGGGTGGCCGGTCCCGTCAAATGCTGCAATGGTCGTGTCCGCACACGTGTGCACGCTGAGACCCCTCCATGGAGGTGACAGGCTGAAGGTTGGAGTGGGGTGGATGGCTGTGGAATAGACTGAAGCTAACTGGCTCTATACGGATTGAATCCATGTGACCTCAACCCCAAAACACTGCATTTACTGGTTACAAACAAAGGTGTATGGTACATTCATATATATCAAAGAGCCCAGCCTTCTCTTGGACACGGTGAAAAGTTCCATCTTACCTAGAACAGTAAGGGAAACCCCTCGATAAAGGGCTAGGAACCCTTCCTGTTTGTAAACAGTAGAGAAAGCATGGGCGATGCCTCTGTAAGATGGTTCCAGCAGGTTCTGCACAGTCAGCCGGGTTTTGATGAGGTCTGTAGGGTAGGTCACAATGGTGGAAACCATACCCGCGAGACTCCCAGCCATGATAGAGCTCCACTGGGAAATATGGCCCAGGTCATCCGTGAACAGCACGACAAACCTAGGAGACAAAAGGATGGGGGAAAGCCTAAGAGAATCAGCTATGGATTGTGCTAGAGTGCTCGCTACTACTCCTTGCAAGGTCTCCCAGCATTTGGAAAGGTTTTCCAAAGTGAAAATTTACTATACTAATGTATTAGGATTGATGAGGAGTGCATTCAATTCTACTATATTTATAAGATCCTAGTTACAAGGATATACCCAGCCCCCTTCTTTTTTTTAAAATTTTAATGTTTATTTTGAGAAAGAAAGAGAGAGAGAGAGAGAGAGAGCAAGAGAGCACAAACAGGGGAGGGGCAGAGAGAGAGGGAGACACAGAATCCGAAGCAGGCTCGAGGCTCTGAGCTGTCAGCCCAGAGCCCGATGCTGGGCTTGAAATCATGAACAGCAAAATCATGACCTGAGCTGAAGTCGGCCGCCTAACCGACGGAGCCACCCAGGCGCCCCTCTTTTGTACTTCTATACTGTCCTTCGTGCTGTGACTTGTGGATGGTGGGCACATGGGAACTCTTGTATGTGTTTCTCAATGGAGTCAAAAATGGCTTTGGTGGACCTTTCCAAATGCAAACCAGAAAGCCAGTGTTACAGTCTCTCTTTATGTATTTATTATTAATTTTTTAAGCTTATTTATTTATTTTGAGAGAGAGAAAGACAGCAGGAGGGGGAGAGAGAATCCCAAGCAGGCTCTGTGCTGACAGCACGCAAAGCTTGAACCCACGAACTATGAGATCACGACCCAAGCTGAAACCAAGACTCAGAGACACTCAACCAACGGAGCCACCCAGGAGCCCCTGGTATGATCCCCCTTTTTAGAAGCAGAGCGTCCCTGGTCATGAGGGCTACCTCGGCAGAAGTTGTTATAAAGGGACTTTCGCAGAGTCCCCATTCCCTGGCCCGGAAGCAAAGGAATTTTACTCCTTGCTGATGAGGACAAAATCAAAAAGGGCTTGGAACCCAGGAAAAGTACTATTTTTTTGCCAGAGAATGGGTAGGGGAGAGGGAAAGAAATAGCAAGGGTTTGACTAAAAGGAAAGTGAACGGGGCTGGGCTAAAATAAAAGAATTGTATCTTTTTAACGATGAGGGAACGTTAATTTATTTTTTTGAGAGAGAGAGAGAGAGGGAGAGAGAGAGAGAGACAAACATTGCAAGCAGGGGAGGGTCAGAGAGAGAGACACACACACAGAATCCAAAGACAGGCTCCAGGCTCTGAGCTAGCTGTCAGCACAGAGCCCAATGCGGGGCTCGAACCCATGAACCTCGAGATCATGACCTGAGCCGAAGCTGGACGCTCAACGAACTGAGTCATCCAGGCATCCCAGTTCTTTGGCTTTTAAATCTCCAGTGAAGAGGCGTGATCAATAAGTGGGTATTCAGGTTGAAATCATATAAGGGGTTCTAGGAAACCTTCCTTTGCTCCCAAGTAAACACTCATCGATTAACAGCGTCTCCTTCAGGGGGCGCCTGGGTGGCTCAGTTGGCTAAGCATCTGACTCTTGGTCTCGGCTCAGGTCATGATCTCACAGTTTGTGAGACGCAGCCCCTGTGTGGGGCTCCTCACTGACAGCGCAGAGCCCGTTTCAGATTCTCTCTCTCCCTCGATCTTTGCCCCTCCCCTGCTTGCGCGTGGTCTCTTTCTCTTATAAAAAAAAAAAGTGTGTTTTTTTTTTTTAATGTTTAAAAGCATCTCCTTCAAGCTGTAGGAAAGTCTTCATTCTTCTCAACCTGCCTTAATTGCACTAATTGAAAATGTCATAAAAAAGAAAAGAAAAGAACCAGTCATGAAACAGCTATTTTTGAAAGATACAGGGGTGCCTGGGTGGCTCAGTCGGTTAAGCATCCAACTTCGGCTCAGGTTGTGATCTCACGGTTTGTGAGTTTGAGCCCCGCGCCGGGCTCTGTGCTGACAGCTAGCTCAGAGCCTGAAGCCTGCTTTGGATTCTGTGTCTCCCTCTCTCTGCCCCTCCCCAGCTCATGTTCTGTCTCTCAATAATAAAAATAAATGTTAAAAAAATAAAAAAATAAAGAAAGATGCAGTAACTAAAGCAGGCATTCGCCAATGGGCCATTGGCCTGTTTCACTGCGTGCACACTTCCTTGTTCCTCCCCCCCCTTTTCTTTTCCTCCCCTGGCTACAGGTTGGAGGGGAGCCTGATCAGGGGCAAGGGGGACAGAGGAAATGGAAATGCTTGACCGGAGGGGTGGGTGGCCTGCAGCAAGCTGGAACAATCTAGACAAAGGTGGGAGTTGGAAATGCCAAAAGAGACTCCATTCTCATCGCCTCACCTTCTTCCCTATCCCACTTGGCCGAAGCAGTGACCCAGAGGGGCAACAGGAGAGGAATAGGCCCTTGGTACACAGAATGATTTGATGGACTAGGAATAGGAATCCTGTCTTAGATCAGTTTGGTTTATAAAGGAGGGTCTTAATATCAAATCTCCAAAATTAAAAAGACCCAGGGGAAGTCCTTTCTTCTCAGACTCTTACCTTCTGAACGGGCAATGACCACCAATCCTTCCCCTTAGACTTGTAGAGTCAAGCCAGGCGACCCTGATAAGGCCATCTAGGACATCATCTTGAGGTCTTGTCCGATGGCCTGGGGCAGCTCTCTGTTCCCCTCCTCCCGCTGGCCTCCCGCACAGGCACAGAAGCTTTCCCCAGAGAGACTGGATAAGCTGGTGGACGGCAGTGACCCTCGCCTTTCAGCCACAATGATATTTCACACACCTTGGACATATGTAGGTAGAGCTTCGACCTAACGCACCTTAGCAGCCAAACAGAAACTCGTAAAGTAATTATACCATACTCAGTGGTGGTGGTGATGAACTGTTTTGGTGTTGCAGGGACCCGGACCAATGTTTCTACAGCTGGACCAGGAGTTGTGGAGTCAAGTTGGATGACGATCTACTATTCCATGTATTTGAAAGCCACCTACTGTGTTATGTACCATTTATTGCAAGGACCTAGCTCCTGATAGACTCATAATAGACTTGGATCATAGATCCAAGTGAGTAGATGGATGACGGTGGGCAGAGCCCTGGACTAGGGAGCCAGAAGACCCAGTTTCAAGCTCCAACTCTGCCAGTAACTCTGTCTGGGGACAAGTCAATTAACCACTCCATTTCCTGAACATTCTGGGTGTTTATGCTTTGTTCAAACCCACGATCATAGGCTATACCATGACCCTCCGCCAACGGTTTTCACAAACTCATGGCCAGGAAAGAGTAGAGATGAGTCAGTATAATGATGGACCAAATGTACCATCTTTATGTAGGAAGGATGGCGCCATGATTAAGCAATCCCTTTGCTTTCTATCCTCAGCCATTCACTGAAACACTTCCTTTTAGTTTCCAGAAAGAAAATAATCGCCCAGGAAAAATAATTAGCAAACGCAACCTGGGTAACTCTCTCTTTCTTCCTCTCCCCGTCGCCAGCCTGTCTCAGGTGCCCTCAGAGGCTACACAGACTAGTGCGACAGGTCCCTAAGTGGTCCTGCCACCAGGTGATGGTAATTCCCGACCAGCTGCTTTCAACATCATGCACACCACCACCTCCTCAAAAGTCTCCCACAGCTAACCTTGGCCGTGTGGAAAGAAGTCCAGACTTCTTAACCCAGCCCTCTGAGATCTCAGTCCAACCTGCTTTTCTGGCTGTACCTCCCATTACTGCTGTCAACCCAACCCGTGTTCCAGCCATGCCGCGTGCCTCCCCGCCTCCGTGCCTTTGCTCTTGACATTACCTGAATCTCCTCCCCATTGTGTGAATTTCTTTTTCTTTTTCTTTTCTTTATGATATTATTTTTAAGGAATCTGTACACTCAACGCGGGGCTCGAACTCTCAACCCCGAAATCAAAAGTTGCATGCTCTACTGACTGCGCCAGCCAGGCGCCCCAGAAGTGTGAATGTCTACACTGGTGCGCAGGGACCACGCCCTTTTCATCTCTGCGTGGTCCCAGCATTTCGCACACAGCGGGTATTTAATGCAGCCTGGCTCAATTAATGGCCAATGAACGCACAGAGAAAGACAGCATGACGTAAGAGAGTAATAGATCTGGAGGCGGAAAGTGAGGTGACGGAGCTCTCAGCCCTATCACTGAGGAGAGGTGTGGCCAGTCTGAGCCCGATTCTGCATCTGTAAAATGGGCATAATATTTCCCACCTATGGACCTTACAGGCAGGAGGCAGGAATTGTAGAAATCGAATCATGTGTACATATACACGCACACACAATGGGTCACTGTGCAGAGGTGATGGATATATTGATTAGCTTGATCGTGGTGATCATTTCACAATGTCCATAAAAACATCAAGTTATACACCTACATATATACACTTTTAATAGGTCAATATCTCAACGGGGCTGTTAAAAAAAATCCAATGATGTATATGTCCTAGGTGTGCCGAGCCCAAAGGCAGACCTCCCCGAGACGGGCAGCGATGGTGTGCAGATTATTTTTAGCTGGAAGGAAGCAACGCCCAAGACTTAGGTAGAACCATTGGATGTTCCCCTCAACTGCCTAAAAAGCATTTAGATAGAGGACCTGCTCCAGGAAGAGAGTGATCACCATAAATAACTACATTATAATATGAACTAGGGGTGGAATTTAGCTAAGTCTGTTAAAATTCCTAAGTCCCAGGGGCACCTGGGGGGCTCAGTCGGTTAAGCTTCTGACTTCAGCTCACGTCATGATCTCACCATTCATGGGTTGGAGCCCGGGGTCAGGCTCTGTGTTGACAGCTCAGAGCCTGGAGCCTGCTTCAGATTCTCTCTCTCTCTCTCTCTCTCTCTGCCTCTCCCCCATTTGTGTTCTGTCTCTCAAAAATAAATAAATGTTTAAAAAATTAAAAAAATTCCTGAGTTCCGCTCTTTCTGAGCGGTCCAGCAAGCACTTGTTTACCAAACATTTTACTCTTAGTCCCAGACCCCTACACCTCTTCTCCTTAGTTCGGAATGACATCTCTACCTCATTTTGCTGGTCTTGGTAATCTCGTGTGTTCGTGGATTCCCTGGGCGTATGAAATTAAGTTTGGTTTTCTCCCATTAAATCTGTCTCATGTCAACTTAATTCTTAGTCCAGCTAGAAGAACCTCAGACAGAGGAAAAGCCCTTCCTCTCCCACAGTGGTTCCCAGAGCAGCCACAATACTTAAAACCAGCCTTTAAAGTTGTCCCGCCCCCTTCTCCTAGGTATACATTCCCAAACAAGCTTTCCATATCACTTTGTGGAGAATGGAGGGAAGTAGGAAAGACTGGAGTCCTTAAAACTCAGATAACTGGCTGGCTCAGTCAGTTGAGCGGCTGACTTCAGCTCAGGTCCTGATCTCCCTGATCCTGAGTTCGAGTCCTGGGTTGGGCTCTGCACTGACAGCAGGGAGCCTGTTTGGGATTTTTCTCCCCCACCCCTTGCACACTGTCTAGGGGTAAAAAACAAAACAAACAAACAAAAAAACAGAAACAAAAAAAACCCCAGAGAACTGTTTACAGACACTAGCTTTCCTCCCCAGGGGAAGAGAAGGTGATTTCTCTCAAGCCTAGGTCATGCACGCTTGGCTCAGAGACTCAGTTAAAGGATGATTCCATCGCTCTTGTCAGCTGCTAGGTGAGCCCTGCAGCCCAGGTCTCCCAGAAAAAAGGCAAGAATCCTGGCTGTTCGTCTCTGAGGCTTGAAGTATGTGGTCAAGACTGTGAGCTGTTTGTTTAATTCAGAGCCAAGGCCTGTCTTTGGAGTTGGCATGGTGCCCATGGAATGAGGAACACGGGGACCATCCCTCCAGAAGTACAGAAACATCCCCTCTTCCTGAAATTCTACCAGGACCATTCCATTCTTTTAGGCTTGTTTTCAGTCGAAATGCAAATATCTCTGAGCTCAGAGGGGGCTTTGAAGACTCATCTGGAATTTACGTGTTTAGATAAGTTTCCTTAAGAAACAACTGTTGGGGGCGCCTGGGTGGCTCAGTGGGTTAACCCTCTGACTTGGGCTCAGGTCACGATCTCACAGTTCCGGAGTTCGAGCCCCGCCTCTGGCCTTGTGCAGACATGCCTAGCAGCCTAGAGTCTGCTTCACATTCTGTCTCCTCCGGCTCTCTCTACCCCCCTCCTCTCTCTCAAAAATTAACATTAAAAAAGTTTTTGTTTTTTTTTTTAAAGCAGCTGTTGGGAGAAGGTGAAAAAAAAAAGCACCGAGGAGGAGGCCAGTGGGCATAGGGTGGGGTGAGACAGCCCGTTAAGGGGCCGGTTTGCAGCCTCTATTGGCCTCTGAATGGGGGTGGGGGTCGGAGCAGAAATCTGTGGCCTTTGGTGGCACCTCCCCGTGCCAAGCACTTCTGCCGGCTTTGCTCACCACAGCACCGCCGCGCGCACACCCCTCCCACAGCGTCTGTCTCCCCTGCGGCAGCCAAGGCGAACTTTCCAAGTTAGTGGACGGTGGGAATGGTTAGAAGCCATCTCTCTGGAGAGGTCTTCACTACCCCGGAAATCTCCTTTTGCCCCCTTCCACGTCCTCGCCCGCCCGACACCGGTGGGCCTCTCCGGGCCGGGGCCGCGCCCCCCACAAAAAGGCACCCGGCGGGGCAGGGGGCCCCCAGAGTGCGCCCCGGGGGCCGCGTCCCGGCCGCACTGCCCCGAGGGACTCGCACGCGACCCGGAAGGAGGCTGCGGCCGTCCGCGGGGCCCCGGGGCTCGGGCCCCCGGAGCAGGGCGGTGTCGGGCCGCGGCGACCTCTTGGCTCCGGCTCCCGGCTCCGGCTCCCGGGCCCGCCCCGCCCCGCCGCGCCCGGCTTACTTGCGGTAGGCGGCGAGCTGCACGGCGCTGCAGGGGAAGAGGCGCAGGCACGCCACCGCGTTCCCCTTCCACAGGGCCCGGGGCCCCTCGGCGCGCCACACGCGGAGCCCCGCGGCCCACGGCCCCCGGGCCTGGCCCCGCCGGCCGCCGACCTGGGCCAGCACGGTGGCGAGCTCGAGCGGCGCGGTGAGGCTCAGGCTGAGCGCCCCCGCCACGCCCGCGCACAGCAGCCGCTGGCCGCCCGTCAGCCGGCCGTCCCGCTGCCACGTCGCCATCGCGCCCCGGCCCGGCCCGGGGCCCCCCCGCGCGGCTCCCGGCTGCGGCTCCCGGCGCGGCGGGCGGATCGGGCCCCGCCCGGCACGGGGGCGGGCCGCGGCCGGGCCGGGAAGCCGGGTCCTCGCCCGCGCGCGCGGGGCCCCGGGGCCGGGACGGCGGCGTGGGGAGGCGGCCGCGGGGCGGAGGCCTCGCCCCTTGACTGCGTGCGCGGCGGAGGGCCAGGTTCTGTCTGCGACGGAGAGTCCCCGCGCGCTCAGGGCCCAGCTGCCTCCACTTCTGGGTTCCTAAGTCTTCAGCGCTCCCCACCCCGCCTCCATTCCAGCCTGGCCGCTTCTTCCCCTGGCCCGGGCTCTCCTTCCGACCTCTCGCGTTCCGCTCCCAGAAGGCGGGCCAATTTCGCAACGCAGAAGGGCAAAGAAGCCCGTTGCACACAGCGGCCACCCGTCCCACTTGTCGAGCATTGGGCTTCCCGTACATTATCTCATTTAATCCGCAAATCCCCCCTTTAACAGGCCTGTCCTCGTTTACTGCCCTCGTTTGGAGAGGCTGTAGGCGTGGTGGCTTGAGTTTGGACTCTGGAACCTGCCTTAGCATCTCGGCTCAGGGGGAAGTCACGCCAACCTCTCTCTGTGCCTCAGTTGCTTGATCTCTGAGTTTCTTCCTCTAGGGTTGTTGTAAGGATTGAATGAACAAGGACACAGGGAAGCACCTTCGGGCAGCAAGGATTTCCTGTCCCCTTCAAGGTCCTTCTAGATAGATTAAGTATCAAATTGACATGAGGGGCGCCTGGGTGGCTCGGTCGGTTAAGCACCCATGTCTTGATTTCAGCTTGGGTCGTGATCTCACGGTTCCTGAGTTCAAGCTCCCCCCACCCTTCCCCTCCTGTTCCCCCCTCCCCCAGTGCAGCTCTGGCTGACAGTGTAGAGCCTGCTTGGGATTCCCTGCTCTCTCTCTCTCTCTCTGTCAAAAATAAGTAAGTAAACTTAAACAAAAGGATCAAATTCAAATTGACAAAAGACAGATTAATAGGGGAAAATCAAATTTAATTTGGTACATACAGGGAAACCACACAGACGTGGAAATTCCAAAGTCGGGTAAAACAAGGTGTATATGTCATCCTGAACTAAGAAGCAGCTGTTTGGTAATTAGATGTTTGCCCTCCCAGACAGATGTGTCACCCAGATAAAATTTATCTCTGCTGATAACCCTTATTCTGGAAAACATCCTCAGTTTAGATTCTTTTGTGTAGTTAAGGCAGGGGCAAAAGTTTCTTTTGAGCTCCTGTGGTCTTGATTGCCTCCGCCCAAAACAGTTGGCCTGCCGAAGTGGCCCACCTTGGGGCAGCCAGCTTCCCGGCCCCGAAAGCGCCACATGTGTATTAGCTACGATTAGATATTATTTTGCAGAAGAGGAAACCGAGACGGAGAGATTGACTTGCTCTAGGTCACAGCTGCTGTAGGCAGGCGGTATTCAAATCTAGGTCAGTTTTTTGCCACCTAACAGCTACACTACACGTCCGCTATGGCTGCAGAGTGTAACGCGAGAAGGGACATTTTCTGTAAGCTTTAGCGGACAGTGGAAGCTAAGAGTGATTTGGCCAGAACCCAAGGAGAATTTTCTGAAGTTAAAAAGAATTCCAAATATCTCCCTGTCTCTCTTTTTTAAAAGCCGCATTGATAATAACAATGAAAAAGAAAGGGGCAGTCAGCCATCTCTTAGGGTAAGACATCCCAGGTTCACACATAGTTGCTTTTAGGCTCATACAGTTATTTTCTTTCTTAAAAATTTTTTTAAAAAATGTTTATTTATTTTTGAGAGAGAGACACACATATACACAGAATCTGTCAGCATAGAACCTGACCGCAGGGCTTGAACGCATGACCTGTGAGATCATGACCCAAGCCGAGGTTGCATGCTTAACTGATTGAGCCACCCAGGCATCCCTCTTTTTTATGTTTATTTTTGAGAGACAGAGAGAGGGAGAGAGAGAAAAAGACAGAGCATGAGCAGGGGAGGGGCAGAGAGAGGGGGAGACACTGTCAGCACAGAGCCCGACATGCAGCTCGGACTCATGAATCACAAGATCATGACCTGAGCCGAAGTCGGATGCCCAACCGACTGAGTCACCCAGGTGCCCCTCGTACAGTACGGGTTACTGACACACAGGACAATAAAGGAACCTTTTCTCAAAAGCATCACGGGGCGTAGATTCAGAAGCTGTGTTCTGATGACAAAAACCGAGGTCTCTGCTCTCAAAGATTGGTGACTGCTTGCTTTTCATATCCTGTGAATTCTCCTGTCTTGTCTTGCTGTCAGCTTCCTTCACAGCGGAGGGGGTTGGAGAAAGGTTTAGGACTCTGAGGACTTGAAAGAGGACTTGAGCTCGAATTTGGGGACCATAGTAAGGAAACCCTTAGGTAGCATTTTGCCCTGAGGATGCAGTGGTTGCTGTAATAACCCCATTGTGTGGAGATTGGCTCCACTGAGTTGTTTTCCTTTTGTTTATTTTTTTAAATTTTAAGTAGGCATCATGCCCAGTGCCCAGCACGTGAGCGCACTGCGGGGCTTAAATGCACAATGCTGTGATCCAGACCTGAGCAGACATCCAGTCGGTCTCCTAACTGACTCAGCCACTCAGGTGCTTCTGTGTTTCATTGTTTTTTTTTTTTTTTGTTTTGTTTTGTCTTAATGTTTTATTTATTTTTGAGAAAGAGAAAGAGACAGCATGAGCAGGGGAGGGTCAGAGAGAGAGGGAGACACAGAATCCGAAGACAGGCTCCAGGCTCTGAGCTAGCTGTCAGCACAGAGCCCAACGCGGGGCTCGAACCCACGAACTGTGAGATTGTGACCTGAGCCGAAGCTGGACGCTTAACCGACTGAACCATCCAGGCGCCCCTGTGTTTCATTGTTTTAAGGCAACTTGTGTGAGAGTCTTAGGTGCACCCATCCTGACAACAGGGTAAATACACACTCTTGTTTTCACCACTGCTGTGGTTTCTGACCTCAGTACGAATAAGATGTTCCAGGGAGCCAGAGGCAGGACAAGTGTTTTACTTCTCTTAGTTGGGGGCCGGGAGCAAATCATGAACCGATGGGTTATTTTAACCCAGAAAGGAAAAATGTGCGTTTTTTCCCTGCAGGTACGTTGAACAGTAGAACGAGGAACGGCGGTGTGTATTTGCTGCCCTTCTGTCTTTTGGTGTTAGGTGGCTACCACAGTGAGGCGTGTTCCACTTTTACTCAGTCATAGCCCGTTCATTTGCTAAGCGTAGACAAGCTGGTCTATATTGATCTTAAACATAAATCAGTGTCTTGTATTTGGACGGTGCCTCGTGGACCCAAGTTAACGTTACTGCTTCTTTTGCACCCTTCTGGAAAAGTCTGTGAAGAAGCAGCAGGTTAAGGATCCCCAGCTTTGGGAAAGGGACATGGTGTGACACTGGAGTTCTCTGTTAAAAATGTATGCTTACTTTTTTAAAAGGGAGGCAGGGCTCAGTCAGTGGAGCATGTGACTCCTGATCTCGGGGTTGTAAGTTTGAGCCCTGTAGTGGGTGTAGGGATTACTTTAAAATAAAAATAAAAATGGGGGCGCCTGAGTGGCTCACATCATGATTTCTCGGTTTGTGAGGTCAAGCCCCACGTCAGGCTCTATGCTGACAGCTCAGAGCCTGGAGCCTGCTTCAGATTCTGTGTCTCCCTCTCTCTCTGCCCCTCCCCTGCTCATGCTCTGTCTCTCTGTCTCTCAAAAATAAATAAACATTAAAAAGATTTTTTTTAAAAAACCCAACATTTTCTGCAGTTCGGTGGAGCTCCTTACTATTTGCTAGATGGGGTGCTGCCCAATTCGTGATAAAGCCAATTTGATCTTTACATTTACTCAGTTGAATTTTTATTATTTAATCTTTTCTTCCCTCTTTCCTTCCTTCCTGTTTGCCAGCCTTTCTTTTGTTAAAGTATGTATTTATTTATTTTGAGAGAGAAAAAGCAGGAGCAGGGGAGGGGCAGAAAGAAGAGAGAGGAAGAATCCCCAAAAGGCTCCACACTGCCAGCACAGAGCGCGACACGAGGTTCGGACTCCTGAACTGTGAGATCATGACCTGAGCCACCCATGCGCCCCCTGTCAGCCTTTCTTTTAAACAAAAGTGAGATCATTCCTCCGGAGAGACATCCCAAAAGCTATTAATCAGGTTACTTCTAGGAAAGGAAACGGTGACACTTGGGAACAGAGGCGCAAGAGAGATTGAGTTTTGACTGTGCCCTTTTGTGTTGTAGGGTGCAAGGCGGCTGCCCCCACAACGTGCCACTTTGGCACGCAGATTATACCCAGCTGAAAACAGTCAAGGCCCAGAAGACTCCTTCCTCCTTGCTCAGGGTGATTTCATGTTGCCTGACTGTCTTTGGGATCTCATGTGTGTGTGGATTCCCTATGCCTCTGAAATTAAGTTCGATTTTCTCCTTTTAATTCGTCTCATGTCCGTTTGATTCTCAGTCCAACTAGAAGAATCCTGAAGGGTAGAGGGAATTTCTCCTTCCCCACAGTACTGTTTCCCTCCCCCGCTCTTTTTTGCCAATCAAAAAAAATCTCTTTATCAATTAAAAAATGCTCTCATCCGTCATCAGTTTCCTCTGAAGTGTTCCCATTAAGTGCCCTGTTTTGTGTGACCTGCGCTTTGCCGTCGGGGAGGGGTTGGTTTCAAAAGGTTGAACGGCGCCTGGTGAAGTTCTGAATGCAACAAAATACAATCTACATTCCATTGACGTGGCACTTGCATTCCTCGTGCGATCCCACGCACAGAACCACCGTGCAAAAACTGTTTTGTCTTTGAGTTAAGCAGAGTTAGGTTCTCGCCTCGGATCATAACTACCGTGCATTGCAGATGTGTGGCATGCCTGCCCTTTTGTCCATTCAGTGCCAGCAGAGCACCCCGATCGTTGTGGCATCCCCTCCCCCAATTTTCAAAGTGTCCTCCTCCCCGCCCCCATGTCAGTGTCCTTCCTTTTGAGAATGGCGTGTTCTAGCTGCTGCTCCCTCTGCCTGGAAAGTTCTTTCCTCAGCTGTTTGCACAGCTGGTTCTTTCTGCTCAATCAGAGCTCAGGTGAAACGTGACCTTATCAGAGCGATGACCTTTCTACCCATTCCATGGAGACCCTGTTCTCTACCACATTGCCGCCTTTCAGTTCTCCGTATAGCGTCTGTCCCCATCTGCCATTTTTCTTTCTCGGTTTAGTGTCTGTTTTCATCTACCAGAATGTGAGATTCACCAGGGCGGGGATCTTGTCACTTGGTCACAGCTGTGTCCCCACCTGTGCCCGGAGTGCTGGTTGACACACATTACGCTGCCATCGTTAGTTACAGGAAGGAAAAAAGGGAAGGGGCGAAGAAACTCTCTTTTTCAGCTGCACGATTAGGCAAAGATGAACGAAAAACAAGGTCTTCGTGAAAGTTTCCAGGCCATGCATGATAAATAGCATGAGATGAGCTGGATTCACAAGATCAGTGGATTCATCAATTTGTACTGAACAATATTCAGCCTTGTCAGAATTGGATATTTGTCATTTTACGTTTATAGCCACATCTGAATTCCAAAGTGAACTGATATTTGACAGGGACGCATGGCTTCACCCCCAGTCCTCACCGTTGCCCTGTCTTCCATGGCAATTTTGGAAGACGTGTCAACAATGACTTCGGGCGCACCTGGGTGGCTCAGTTGGTTGAGCATCTGACTTTGGCTCAGGTCGTGATCTCACAGTTCATGAGTTCGAACTCCGCGTCGGGCTCTGGACTGACAGCTCAGAGCCTGGAGCCTGCTTGGGATTCTGTGTCTCCCTCTCTCTTTGCCCCTTCCCCGCTTGCCCTCTGTCTCTCAGAAACTAATATACATTTAAAAAATTAAAAAAATAAACCATGTTACCATGAATAACTTTGTGCATATGTATTTTGGTATTTCTGGAGGGAGTGTTGATCTTCATCTACTGTTCAACTTTAAAATCCCAGTTGTAACCACGGACTCATGTTGAGTTCAACGGAAAACAAAACAGAGAAGAATGAAGCACCGGCCTCATTCCTAATAATAATGATACATGCCTTTACCTAGTTACTGTACTAAAGGTTGGTTTTTCAGCTTCTGGAAATCCTGTGTTGATGTCCCAATGAAATGAATGCACTGAGGTCTATGGACATTCAAGGTACAAGGCTCAGTGCCGGTGCCGAAATGGCAGTGATCGTTGGCAATAAACAGATTGAGAGAACAAGAGGCCACGCCATGAATGTTGAAATCACCGAGACGATGGGGGAAACTGAGTTAAGGAGAACAGTGAGCCAAGGACGAAAGCCTCGGGAATGAGGACAGTGACCAGGAGGGTGACAGAAGCCTCCCACTGGGAAGGGGAAATGGTGAAATAATGGGATGGTGTGAGCCAAGGAGGAGCCAGAGGTTTCTCAAGAGTGGGGAGGAGCAAAGATGTAAGGCAGCCTTGGGGAGCCAGGAGAGCCCCACCTCCACCTCTCGCACCCTTTCAGGCTCTGAGCTACGAGGAGATGAGGGAATAGACAGCTTGCACTTTAGACAGGTCAGCAGACAGCCCAGGGTTCAGTTATAGCAGGATATGGAGGGAACGTCCTGAGGACAGATTCGAGGTTACAGGGACTTAGCCCATCACAGACCGGCAGTTCTAACCTGAACCTAGCCCCAACCCTAACTTAACCCTCATCCTCACCCTCACCTTCTGGTAAGGCCCAGATGCAATAGTGTAGAGTGTTCCTTGGCTTTCCTAGCCAGCTGGTGCTGGTGGGGACAATGAAAGCGGCAGCAGCTGGCTACAATGAACCATGTGGCCCTTTCCTACTGGGGCGCTGGGAATCGTTTCCAGCGTCGCTTCTGGGTGTTCTCCAAGGTTGGGCCCAAGGACCTAGCTGAGGGGGGTGTCACAAGGCTGAGCTCCTCCTGAAAATGTGACATGCGTGGTGCTGGTGTTTGATGTCCCAACTAGAGACTAGCCGGACCTCCCAAAGTATTGCCACGCTGCTGCTGTTTTGCATATAATTTGCATGAGGTCTGCTGCGCTTAAAAGAAGTCAAAGAGAAAAGCTGACCAACTACTTAGTCAGACGTCACCGTCACCAGATGGCAATACCTTGGCTGTGTGTGGGGGAGTCCTTGGTATCTATTCCTTAGCTTTGTGGATTCAGAAATTCAGTGTTATGAGTGTACCCTGCAGTGGACTGGCTCAGTGAGTCAACTCTTGGTAACTGTTGGTTACTCCTTCTCAGTCTCCTTTGCTGATTCTTCTTTATCTATTTTTTAAAAAGTTTTTTTTTAAGTTTATTTATTTGAGAGAGAATGTGCACAAGTGAGGGAGGAGAAGAGAGGAGAGACAGAATCCCAAACAGGCTTCATGCCATTAGTGAACAGCCCAGTGGGGGGCTCGAAGTCACGATCTGTGAGATCAGACCTGAGCTGAGATCAAGAGTCGGGCAGTCACCCAACTGTGCCACCCAGGCGCCCCTGGTTTTTCCTTATCTGAATGTTGAAGTAATCCAGGCTCAATCCTTGAGTCTCTTCTCTAGTTCAACTGAATTCCATGGGGCTCTCATCTAGCCGAATGGTTTTAAACACCATCTATATCCTGATAACTCTCAAATATGTATCTCTAGCTTTGAACTCCCCCCTGAACTCCAGACTCTCATACCCCAGTGCCTCTTTAATGGTTCCCATTGAACATCTAATGGGCATTTCAAACCTAATGTGTCTCAAACCAAGCCCCTGGTCTTTCCCATCTCCTTAAACGGAGACTTACTTCTTTTGGTAACTCAGGCCAAAACTCTTGTAGTCTGTCTGATACCCATTTTAATCTTTTTAAAAATTATATTTAATTTTTTAAAAGTAGGCTCCATGCCCAATGTGGGGCTTGAACTCACAACGCTGAGATCAAGAGTTCTATTGAGTGAGCAAGCCAGCTGCCCCTTTCTTTTTTCTTTTTCTTTTTTTTTAATGTTTGTTTATTTTTGAGAGAGACAGAGAGAGAACATGTAAGGGAAAGGCAGAGAGAGGGGGAGACACAGAATCCAAAGCAGACTCCAGGCTCTGAGCTGTCAGCACAGAGCCCAACGGCACTTGAACCCACGAACCACAAGATCATGACCTGAGCCACAAAGTCAGACACTTACCTGACTGAACCATCCAGGCGTCCCCAGGGGCCTCTATCTTTAAAATGTATCATCTCTCACCTACCTTATTGGAATTTTCTCCTAACTGGTCTTTCTGTTTCCACTGTTGTCCCCTTCCCTGCTTTGTTTCTCTATAGAATTGATCACTGTCTGACGTGCTATACATTTTCCTTAAAAAAAAAACAAAACTGTCTCTCTTTAGCCTGCTAGCCTGAAGATTCCATGAGGGGATCTGTTTCTGTCTGTTTTGTATACAGTTGACCCTTTAACAACATGGGGTTAAGGGTACTGACCTCCCGGGCAGTCACAAATCCACATATAACTTTTTACTCCCCCCAAACTTCATTACTAACAGCCTACTATTGACCAGAAGTCTTACAAATAATAGAAACAGTTGGTTAACACATATGTTGTATGTTATGTGTACTAAATACTGTATTCTTACAATAAAGTAAGCTGGAGAAGACAAAATATTAAGAAAATCCTACAGTAAAACACATTCACAGTACCATACTGTGTTTACTGACAAAAATCTGCATAAAAAGGGGACCCACAGAGTTCAAACCTGAGATGTTCAAGGGTCCACTGTACTTCATATTTTTAGCCCTGAGAACACTGCCGTGCCACATAAAAGGCTAGTAGACACTCAATAAATATTTGTTGAATATACGAAAGAATGAGTGAATGATCCTACTATAAGATACTGATATATAAATCAGAATGCCTATTTTTTTATGTTTATTTATTGTAGAGAGAGAGAGACACACACACACAGCACGAGCAGTGAATGGGCAGAAAGAGAGGGAGACACAGAATCAGAAGCAGGCTCCAGGCTCTGAGCTGTCAGCACAGAGCCCGACACGGGGCTCGAATTCATGAACCGCGAGATCATGGCCAGAGCTCAAGTGGGACACTTAATCGACTGAGCCACCCAGGTGCCCCAGAGTGTCTGTTTTCTTTTTAATGTTTATTTATTTATTTTGAGAGAGTGTATGCAAGAAAGAGTGTGCACGAGTGGGGGAGGAGGCAGAGAGAGAACAGAGAGAGAGAATCCCAACCCCGCTTCAGGCTGTTAGCACAGAGCCAGATGTGGGGCTCGATCTCACGACCTGGAGATCTTGACCTGAGCTGAAATGAAGTTGGACACTTAACTGAGCCACCCAGGTGCCCCTAGAATATCCGTTTATTAACTTACTACGAGAAATATGACTGCTAAGCAGATGTGAATACTCACATTGGATATTCAGGCCACCCTCTTTCCTTTAGGGGAGTTTTTTTTTTAACGTTTTATTTATTTTTGATACAGAGAGAGACAGAGCATGAGAGGGGGAGGGGCAGAGAGAGAAGGAGACACAGAACCGGAAGCAGACTCCAGGCTCTGAGCTAGCTGTCAGCACAGAGCCTGATGCGGGGCTCGAACCCACGAATGTGAGATCTGACCTGAGCCGAAGTCGGAGGCTTAACCGACTGAGCTACCCAGGCGCCCCCCTTTAGGGGAGTTTTAATGGTCTATTACACTACAAGGAGAAATTAGGGAAATATTAGGATACTCTTTACAGGTAATGCTACCAACCCATGTTTATTGCAGAAATACGCCTTCCTATTGTATTGTTATATTAATGGAAGTTTTCCTGGAATCACCTTTGCTTTGGGCTCCTTGGCTCTTTTGTATTTTGTTCCCATTTAGAGGAAAGAAGGGTAACTTCTAAATTTTGGACTTGAGTAATTGGGTGGGTGGTGATGCAGTTAACTGAGATAGGGAAGGGCTTTAAGCTCACTGATGACTTCATGAGAATAATTTGGGCTGAAAGTGATGTA
>PJEM01012078.1:0-49506 GCA_004023845.1 Helogale parvula
TTTTTTTAAGTTTATTTTTATTTTGAGAGAGAGAGAGAGAAACAGAGTGCAAACTGGGGAGGGGCAGAGGAAGAGGGAGACACAGAATCCAAAGCAGGCTCCAGGCTCTGAGCTGTCAGTACAGAGCCCAAGGCAGGGCTTGAACTCACAGTCATGAGTTCATGATCTGAGCCGAAGTTAGATGCTTAACTAACGAAGCCACCAGGTGCCCCAAGATTCTTGGTTTTAAGGACTTTGTTCTATTTATTTTTCACCCCAGTTCATTTCTTTCCTTCAGGGGCCCTGCCCGGCATGGCCCTGTGCCTACAGTGGGAGCTGTATCAATGCATGCTGCTGGACTGGAAACATCTCAGGAAAATCAGGGAAACTGGTATTGTGGATAAGTCACTAGAATGAGTTCTGGTCCAGAGAGAGCTGGGCTCTGCTTTGTGGGGTAAACGGGTGGGACTGGCAGAGGGCAGTGCCAAAGCCAATACTGCGGCCAGATGCCCTTGGTTGAGCACTTCTATCAAAGACTCATTATGTGAAATGTTTCATGTGAATTGTTTCTTTTACAAAGCCCTGTGAGATGGGTACTATTTTTTTGTGATACCCAGTTAACAGATGAGGAAAGTAAGCCTCAGAGTAAAGGAAAACATCCCCAAGACCATAGAAATAAAAGGTAGAACTTGCACATGGATTTCTCAGACTTGGCAGAATACAGTGCTATATACAGTTGAATGTCTTCTTGGTCTCTAAAACTCGTTTTATGGAGTATCAGGCATAGTCTAATTGATTCACTGCTGTGCTGAAAACACGGGATCACATATCTTGTCAACCCAGGATATTTTATTTGAATTCCCGACCTTCAGCTGGATCACCCTTTGCCTGTGTGAAATTAGTAAAATGGCTACATTAACATTTCTTTTAATGCTCTTTTTTAAAGAGTACATTTTTAAGCACGGAAATAATGCATTTAAATGTGCTCTACATAATGTGCGTTTGTTTATAATAGGCCAAGAATATTGCAAATGCAAAAGTACAAATTGTTTTAGACACAGGCAATTTTCGTACTTATAGGGCTTATCACAGACTAAAATACACATTTTAGTGTATATGTGCTGAGAAATGTGTTTTTGAATGTTGACATGTAGTAGAGACATATCAAAAAAAATCTCATTAATTGCAAATATGTCCTAGTTATTACCTATTTCTTAAATTAGAACAATATCTACCTCATCTTAATGGCCAATATAGAACAATTCACACATATATAATTTCTGAGCAGGAAGCATGATGGAAAATAAAAATACAAAATGGTAAAATCTCTTAACTCAAAAGACAAACTCCTTTATTTTATGTATTTGAACAATTGCACTTGTTTGATATGATAATAAATAAAGAGACAGATAGAGAGACAGAAAAGTAGGAGGTAAAATGGCAGGAAGGAAATAGAAGTAAAATTAATGGATGGAGTTGGGAGAATAATATTATTTATCCATATGAAAAATAAAAATGAATGATTTTTGACAGATGTATTTCATCAAGGTAAGACTGTGCCTTTTTTACTCATTTATATTAAACTTAAATGCCAGAAAATGTTATTATTTTGCCTACTCTTATTTATTAAAATCACTTAAAAAAACCAAGTTCCCAGACATCCATCTGTCATATCAGGAAATAAGTTAATTTGCTTTTTCTTTCTTTCTTTTTTTCCCCAAATATGCCCCCCAAAATCGATAAATGAATGTAATAAAACGTAATTTATAATATATTTTCTCCACGACATAAGAATACCTATACTTATTAGAAAAACTTTGAAATAAAAATAGAGGAGAAAAGTCAATATTTTCATCACATGAAGTAAACAGATCTTACCATTTTAGTGAATTCCCTTCCTTCAAGTCCCCCCGCCCCTCCCCCCACCCAACACACCTACCTATGGGTTTAAACCAACATTTTCACAAACTGGTAAACTATCCAGAGTTCAGTAAATATTGGGTATATCATTATTATTTTCTCCCAGATTGAAAAGAAGCAACAAAATGCTTCAGGAACTGTAGCTCATACATCTTTCTCCGGTTCCAATAGAAATGATGTTTTAGTCTAAACTGAGTTAATTTCAACCTTGCATCCCTCACTGCTTTTGATGTATCCAACCATATGTGCGACAGAGCAAAGCTTCCCTCTCCTGTTTCCCCAGTCTCTCTCCCAAGTGCATTGTAATGATGACGGAACCATGAAAGCAGCGTCAATGAAGAAATTGCACAGTTCAGAGTGTCGGGACAGAATAAATCTGATGAACTGAATGTCTCAGTAGGTATCCATTGGTTCCAAAATTAGAACATAATACATGGGTAAGAATTTTCCTCCCTGGAGATAGTATAGCCACTAATATGTTTGTTTTGATTCCATTAGCTTCATTTGAAGTGTAAGTTGTTCTCTACACTACTTAGTCTTTTACCAAAGGTTGATGAGAAAACAGTTCGTGTCATACAAATGAAGGGCAGTGTTGGTCATCCTGTGGGAAGTTCAGGTTCTGCAGGAGTGGCCTTTGCATGCGAATGTGCACTGTGTGCTTTACTCCCACGTTAAGTTTGTGCCATGTGGCTACTTGAATGAGGAGTCCGGAAACCTCAGAAGTTGAGTTAGAGCAGTCACTCAATAGCCTGATCCTTACTTTATCATCTCCACTTGAGGTATGAGAGAAGCTACTGTAAACTTGAGAATGGAGGAGATTTTATATGAATTATAACTGATGTGGTTTACAGGCTTACACATTATAGACGCTAACAAATTATGTATGCTTGTTCGGAGGTTAGCATTTGGTGCCTTCATACATGGGTGGCCAACTCTATGTAGAGGAAATGATAGGAGATTTTGTAGCTTTGGCAAGTTTATCCCACAGAGTCAGGGATTTCTTCCTCATAAAAGTAGTTCTGGCCCGATGTTTACTAAGACTTTTTGTCTTGGGAAGGTGTTGCTGCCTTCATCTTCCCAAAAGCTTTGCAACCAGTGCAGAACATTATCCAATGTTTATCTCCGCATAGGCTGGATGCATCTGCATATAATTCTCAAGAGGCTGACGTCTACTTTCAGCTAATCAGAGGACTAGATTTTGCTGACTTCTCTAGGCTTGGTTTTCTCTGCCTTAGTTGTCTTAGAGTTAGTGTCAACATCTTTTATGTGTGTACACATACACATTTTTAGTAATAGTACACAGTGTTCCTGATTAATTTTTGTATTTTATTATTGCCTGGAATACAGACCTGTACAGCATGAAGACAGAATTACTTGCTTACCTTCGTTGATAATACGCAACTTTATGTTTACTTGCTCTTCCCTTTCCCACTGCCTTCCCTTCAATGGGATCTTTCCCCTTGGCCACAAATAAGCCAACTGTTCATTCTTTGCAGTTGTTCTGCTTAGGTGATCACTTGCTTCTCCAGCAGCTACCACTACTGTTTTGCTTGCTACCAGTGAATCCGGGTAATTCTCAGACAGTCTCTTCCTAAAGCAGGAAGTATTGCATGTCCTGTAGCTCCTATATATTCTTCCTCGATTCCTCGTCTTCTCTTTACATTCTAGATGAGAGGATGGCAAACTTTCCCCCCTGGGGACCAGATAGTATATATTTCAGGCTTTTCTGGCTATGCAGTCTCTGTCGTAAATAGCCAATTTGTCCACTGTAGCACAGAAGTATCATGGACAATATTTAAACGAATGCGTGTAGCTATGGTTCAGTAAAGTTTTATTTGTGAAAGGAGGCAGCAGGTCAGATTTAGCCTGAGGGGGTCACAGTTTGCCAAATCTTGTTCTAGATTATCATCTCATTGTTATCCCCAAACACTTTTGGTACATTAAGATTTTATAAATATTTACATGCATGGTTATGTTAATTATTTAAAAACTTTTTTTAATGTTTATTTTGAGAGAGACAGAGTGTGTGTGAGCAGGCCGGGGGCAGAAAGAGAGAGAGAGAGAGAGAGAGAGAGAATCCTAAGCATGTTCTGTGCTCACAGCCTGATCCCATGACTGTGAGATCATGACTTGAGACGAAATCAAGAGTTGGACACCTTACCAACCGAGCCACCCAGGTATCTCCGTTATGTTAATTTTTAACCATAAGTAAAAGTTCACAATGATGATGGTGATGAAGATGATGACCTTTCTTGAACACTTAATATGTCTTAGGCACTGTGTTAAGCATAGCATATGAATTATTTCATTTAATTTGCTATATGGCCCTAGGAGATTGATTCTAATACTAGTTTCATTTTATATGTGAGGCAACTGAGGAACAGAAAGGTTAAGTATCTTGCTCAAGATCTCTTATTAAAAGGAACCCAAATGCTCTACCTCCGAGTCCACTCTTAGAACTACAGCTCTGTGTTGCCTCCCATACACTAGGACATAGGATTCCGGTATGAATGGCACCATAGTCAAAATGGCCATTCGACTGTGTTCTACCTAGCTATAACCAAAAAAATAACAACAGTGTTGTTATGGACCACCCATTCGTCAATGATAGTCAAGGTTAAATCTAACTACTTCAGAAACCACCATCCAGCATGTTAGCCAAGGCAACTTCCTTTTCTTTCTTGCTACCTTTTGATTGTCTACCGAGAATTGAAGGGGTGCTTTAACTGTTAGTAGAGGACATATGTACTGTATGGCATGCTGAAATAATTGCTGAGTCTTCTATTCACTTGATTAACTTCGGCAGCAAATCAGGCAACTTCTAGCTTTGGGCAGAAATTTGGGGCTGGAGTAGCACATCCTCAAGGGTTTACTCTGATTGAAATCTGTAAATAGCATATGTCCTTACTTTGCTTCCTTGAATGCAGATGAAGGATCAACTACCCATCTTATATCTTCGAGTAAACCCCTTAGCCTTTGTGATAAATGAGTACATATTTACCAAAAATTTTAGTCTATCAAAGAAAACTACAAAAAAGGTTTCTCTTGAGTGAAATAGTTCAAAAGAAGCCTGTGTATGAAAATGTCCTCTGAACTTCTGACGGAATATTTTTATGTCAAAATGAATGAAAAAATAAATGTTCTCTAGGCATCTATTATGTAAAAATATGTATTTGTTCATTAATATGTAATAACCACATATTAAATGGGAGATAAGCAGGATATCTATAATACAATTAAAAAACTGTCAACAACCTAAAAAAACTTGATTATAAAAATATTCATTCTAGAAAATCTGAAAAAGAGAAAGGAAGAAAAAAATTTCAAACCTTCTTTAATTCTCCAAAGAGAACCATGCTGCAAATCTAAGGTGTTTCGTATTTTCCTGTGAACACACTAAATGTAAATCATCTTTAAAAAGTAGATCAGAAGATCTACTTTTCTTTATACATACTCTATCTGTAGACCATTATTGGGATAACACAGAATATGACTTTACATCTTTCTTTTGCCATTCAACATTATAGAAGGAACATTTTCCATATCATTAAATGTCATGGAAAAGTATCATTTAAATTGCACATTATATTCTAATTCATGCTCACTAAGTAACAGAATTCCTTTCTCACAATTATCTGGCACTCACTCAGAGTCCTTATCATTTAAGGGATGAGGAAAGTTGAGACCTTTCCATTAAAATGGTTAAAATTAAAACTTTGTGGGTTTAATTTTGGTTTTCTGGAAAATTCACTTATGCAAAAACTTATAATGGTAAATAAATGAGCTGTTAATGAATGCACATCATGTCTAGTCCAAAAACGTCTATCTACATGACAGAACGTAATCACTATTCCTTTAAATTGTTGCAGAGAGGTAGGAGCTATGGTATCAATGAAGCTACATTTGTAAATGAAAATCCAAAGGACTATAGGTATGGAAGCCAGAAAAGTAAACCAATTACTTTTTTATGTTAATTCATATAATTAATATGAATAATTACTGTAATTCAGATATTCAAGAACTTTTTTAAAAATAACATTTTTAATCTCACCACTCCCTTCCCCTTCAAAATGCATGCACTCACACAGCACATACACAACAAACACACACAATAAACACATACACACGCTCATATACACACATCCAATTCCTGGATCAGTCAGTCAATTTTCCATTTTGCTATCCAGTTTAATCATAAGATCTAGTGACAGATATTTTTCATATCTTGTCATATCTAACTTGTAGAATCATGTACATATGGTGAATTTTGGTGCAGAATCATGACCAGATTTTTTTCTAAGGCATCAATCAAAACATTTTGATCTTTCATTTAATATAAGCAATAAAACCCCTCATTTTACCTTTTTTTGTAACTTTGTAAAACATGTGATTGCGAGGTGGGGGTTGGTTTCACTATATCAAAAAACATCTTGAATCTCTCTGCCTTTTCTTCCCTCCTTCTCAAAGGTTCTTCAACTTGGAACTCAGCTCATCAGCTGAGTCTAACTGAAATTCAATTTAGTTGTTAATCCCATAAGGGGATACAGTAGCTGCTACACATTCTGGCAGTCTCAAAAATCTACAAATTTTTACTTTTAATAACGTTTTCCCTGTCTCTAATTTCCTGTGTAAGAAAACATTCTCTTGGACAATTACTCCCGTAATGGCCTTGCCAGAATCAATTTCAACTTGAGCTGTCTCAAAGAGTTTAGTAGCAGTCAGATTTTTCCCCTATAGTTTTTGTTTTGTTGCGCAAGAAAACTAAGTATCTTTTCTCATTGCCTTCTCAAATGTTTTCGCACTTATTGTTCAATGCACGTGAGGTATGTATGTATTAATATCAGTATATATTAGTACTAGGACCTTATTCAGGCTATGTCCAACTTACGAATAGGTTAAATTCTAAAAATCCTTTTATTAATCACTTGAAGTATGTCACACATCTCCCCAGTGAAGTAGTGGTAGCACTAAAAGGGAGATTCCAAGACAACTTTAAAATAATGTAAACCGTAATACAACAGTATAAAGCACTTGAAGCAATATTTTAATGACACCTAGTCACCAGTGATAATCAGAAATTCATCCTGAATTCCACTACAGACACCAAGAAGACATCTCTCCGCATTCATTGGTTTCTCTGCAAGGGACATAAGGAATGGCATGTGGGATTAAAAAGGAATGGGTGTTATAGGCAGAAATGATCCCTATGCCAATAGCTTGTTAACACTCTGCAGTTTCAAAAGAAAACACATTTCTCCAGATCAATCATACTCCATGGGGCCTAAACTGAGATTTTAGAAAAAGGATAAATTTATCTGGAAGAGATGGGAGCTCTAGGCTTCAATGTATTTAGTGGCCTGGTGTTTGACTATCAGATTCTCTTTTTTTTCACTGACCAGAGGGAAAATTATTTTTAATAACTAAAATGTAATGAAATTCAATTTGCACGGCACTGGGGGCTCAGAAGCTACCCTCAGATCATCATTTGTAAGAGTCTCATGAGCAAAAGTGACCCGCAAAGCTGGCTGCAGGGAGGCAGGTGAAAGCATCCCTACTTAGTGAATACATCACCACTGACGGACAAAATGGCAACTTCATGGTACCTGAGCAGACGATCCACTTCCTGTACCCAGTTCAGGTTCATTCATCAGTTATCCCCTTGGTGCCTTCTGAGGTTAAACGAGGTTTCAGAATCTTTTCCTAACAAAGGTGCCACTTTCTTTTCATAAAAAAAATACATCAAAAAGTAATCAATGTAATCTAATCCATTTTCACACCAAATAAGAAAAACCACATGGTCATAACAAGAGATCATAAAAAAAGCATTAGACAAAATTTATTCATAAGAACTCTGCAGTCTAGAGATAGAAGAGTGTTTCTTCAACTTGATATTGGGCTACACATGTTTTTATTTTATTTTTTAAAGAAATCTCTATGGCCAATGTGGGACTCAAACTCACAACCCTGATATCGAGAGTCACATGCCCCAGTAACTGAGCCAGTCACTTGCCCCCTGGGATATACATGCTGAGAACCCACTCAAGGTCAGGAATAGGACCTGTTCTCATCAACCACACAGAAAAAAATCTTATAATTCACAGAGCATTGGATAGTAGTTTGGTCAAAGTGATAATCTTCCTAAGACTGATGAAGTAACAACACTATAGGTAATATCATGTTTAGAAATGAAAGACTAGAATCTTCTTTCCCTCTAAGATCAAGTAAAAGACAAGGATATCCACTTTCACCACTTCAACATTGTTTTAAAGTTTCTAGCCAACACAATACACCAAGAAAAACAAATAAAAGATATCAAGATTTGAAAGACAACCTTATGTGCAGATAACATGCTCATCTATGTAGAAAATTCTATGAAATTTAAGAAACAAAAGACACTAAAACTAGTAAGTAGGTTTTGTGAGAAGGCAGGACACAAAGTCAATATAAAAGTTAATTCTATTTTGATATGTTAATAACAAAAAAGCAAAAATTGAAATTACCATACATTTTTATAAACAATTTAAGGTGACCTAAAAAAAAAAAAACAACTATATCATGTCTGTTGGTTGGGAGACACAATAATGCTAAGATTGAAATTCACCTTAACTTCATCTATAGATTCAGTGCAATGCCAACAAAAATCCCAACAACCTTTTTAGCAGGAACTGGCAAGTCGATTTTGAAAAATGGAAATGCAAAAGGCCTAGAATACTCAAAACAATTTTGGAAAGGAAATTTGGAGAACTAACACCACCTGATTTCAAAAATTACTTGTACACTCAAAGCATAGGTTTACGCCATTTACTACTCCTAGTTCTCACGGTAAGAAAATCCTAAACAAAACAATACACTATATGACAAAGTTCCTGGAATATTCCACCCACTATCTTTTCCTTACCAATCAAGGGGAGATAAAAACAAACAGAATCTTAAGGAGTCTCCTAAACACTACTGGCTGAATGAGTTTGGGCAAGTCACAACTTGTCAGTCCTCGATTTTCCCAGCTGCAGAGATGAAAAGATTATACAGAATGATCTCAAAGGTCTCATTCAATTCTGTGCAGACACATATGTTCCCAGAGTTTGGTGGGTTTGCAATCTGGTAGGAGGAGAAGACTAACCATCCTGAAAAAACAGCAAGCATTACCCCCCAAAAATACAATTAGGTGTTCAATTATGTGGTACAGATTCTGAGAGTTCCCAGAGTTTGGCGTGCAGTAATTTCTGAGGTTGGAGAAACAAGTCAAGGCTTCATGAAGAAGTGGTGGTTCATCTGGGTCTTAGACATAAGTTATTAGCATTTTTATTCCAAAATCCATTGGGGCAGTGGCAAATTTTCAGGGCAGGAACTGTGTCTTCCTAATTGTGCCTTTTCTCTCTAGAGCCCCTTGTCTACTCCATTGGATTTAGCTCCAAATCCAGTCTATCTTGTCCTGTTTACTGTGGACTCATGCGTGCTAGTCCAACTATGTTGTAAGTTCTTTGAGAGCTTGGCTTCTACTCTACATTTCTTTTTTTTTTTTTTAATATTTGTTTGTTTGTTTGTTTAGAAACTGTGGGGGAGGAGAGAGAGAGAGAGAGAGAGAGAATCGCAAGCAGGTTCCACACTCAGCACAGAGCCTAATGAGGAGCTGAGGGGCTCCATCCCACAACCATGAGATCATGACCTGAGCCAAAATCAAGAGTCAGATGCTTAACTGACTGAGTCATCCAGGCGCCCCTACTCTACATTTCTGTATCTAGACTCATTGATTCCATGGTTCAACACCAGCATCAATCATACTCTTTAGATTTACTCTTTGAGAAAGCCAGTCATTTCTAAACTCTTTTCATAGAATTGAAATAAATTTAAAGTATGTGACAAGGCAGGTTTCAAAGGAAAAGAAATTATTAAAAAGAAACCCAGGGAAAATGGGAGCTGACGACAGCAATGGTAGATGTTCTTGTGGCATATATATACCACACTTTTGTGTTCATGGGCTGAAAAATATAAACCCCAAGTTTTTTTGTTGTTTTGCTTTATCTTAATGATGTTTAGCTCTACAACCTCTGCCTTGTTAGCGTGTTATCTTTTAAAATCCTTCCTCCACTCTTCATAATTTGTGTATCCCATGTTGAGGTCACTAGAGAATCATAATCTAGTGATAACTGTGTCTGCATCCCTCCCCCAACCTCCTTTATGGATCTAGGCATAGAGTAATGCTTTATAAATTTCTGTTTCTTCATCTGCTTATCCCTTAAGTTTGATTTTCCTTAGGTAACCAAAATGTTATTGCTTTATTTATTTAGTGTAGTATCAAATTTCAGGGCACACTTGATTCTGATGCAATTGGCTAAGGCCATAGGTCCCATTGAACCTAGACCTGCTTGAATAGTATAGAGATTTGGGACATGATGGGTCAGGGACTTGACCTTGATGCTTGAGTATGGCTTACAGTTAGATTCTGTGCAGAGTATGGGCTAGGAAGGATGTAGTAGATGGTGTCAATGGCTCAAATACATTCCATCGTTTTTTGAACTTGTGTCCTTTGCCTAGCAGTGTTCTAGTTTTAGTAATGAGATGAACTCTATCTCCCCTCCCCTTAAGTTTGGGCTAATGTTGTAACTTGCTTTGGCTTATTAAACATGGCAGAGGTAATGGTATGTCAGTTCCAAGTCTAGGCCTCAGGAGACCTGGCATGTGTCCACGTGCTCTGCTCTTGCTCCTCTCCTGTGGCCTTGAGAACATGTCTGGGTGAGCTTGCTGAACTATGAGATATGGGAACAGACCTGAGCTGTCCCATCACCCCAGCCAAAGCCAGACTCAACACATAACCCCAAATATGTTTTGTAAACTCAGCCAAGATCAGCTGAGCCAAGCCCACGTCACTGAACCCTGCAAACATGTGAGCCCCCCAGATGCTCATTGTTTTATGCCACTAAGGTTTGAGGCTGTGTGTTACGCAGCATCACTGTGGTGATAGGTAAAAAAACAAAAACAAAAAAAACAGAGGGCTTCACTGCAACCACGGAAAGTGGGTCTGGTGTTCAGCTGTAGCTCTTTGTAACCCCCTCTGACACACCAGAACTGGCACTGTTGGGCTTTCATTCCTCAGACTTGTGGGTCCTCACTGTCTGTTACTGGGAGGCAGAACTGGTCTCTTTTAGACTGATAAAAATGAGAGATGTTTTTTGGCAAGTTGAGAGGGACAAAGGTAGAGATACTGTACTCCCTGATCAAAAGCAAGGGCTTTTTAAGGGCTCAAGTGATCATTTAGAAAAAAAAAGCTAAAAGAGATAGGAGTATATTTTGTAACTAGGCTATACAAGTTATACTATAGTTTCAAGTAACTTGGGGGAAATGAACCAAAAAGAAATCACCTAACTGCAGTATAACTCCTATCCGATATGTGGTGACATGGGTATCTATTACAATATCTTAAAAAGATGGACTGATCTAATCATTTACACAACAAGTATTCATTCAGCAACCATTCAGCAATAATGCCAGCACTATTTTGCATATTGGAACTACATCAGCGAACTGCACATAAACACTCCCTCTACTTGTTGAGTTCCTGTTCTAGTGAAGTGGAAGGTACAATGATCAAACATAATAAGTGACTAATAGGATGCACTGAAAGGGGAAAAAACAGAGTAAGGTAAGGGACATGGGACGTGCCACATGGAGGGTTGGGGGCAGTTACAGTATAAGGGGAGACCTAGGGGTGGGAGCCAGATGAGATGGGAAGAGAACGAAAGAAGAGAGTGCAAGCAGAGTCAGCTGCTCTGCAGCAAAGGCTTGACATGGGCTCTTGACTCTTGCATAAAGAGCAGCAAGAGGCCAGAGGGGCTGAGAAACAAGCTGAGAAAAGGTTCAGAACGTTCAGAAGAGGTCAGAGAGGTAGTTGGGGGCAACACTATTAAAACTTCGAAGGCCATTAGGAGAACTTTGCTATGTACTTGGGAAGCAAATGGCAGCCCTTGGAGGGTGGTGAGCATGAAGATGGTCATAATCTTGTCAGCTATCAGCTGGGTGAGGCCGAGGGGAGCGCTGGAGACCAGTTAGGCGCCTATGGCAGGAATCTCGGTGACAGGTGGGGAGCTGGCAGCGCCGCCCGACAGCATGTGAAGAAGTGGGTGGATTCTTGGTACATATTAAAGGTAGGGCCATAAGGATTTGTCGGTGGATGGGATGCAGTGCATGAGAACAGGAGGAGCCAGGATGATGGGCAAGGCTTTAGGCCTGAGAAACCTCAAGGGTGGGGCTTCCTTTACTGGAGGCAGGAAGACTGTGAGAAGAACACGGTTTATTTAAAGAAAAGATGAGAAGGTAGTTCCATTTTGGAACGTTGGGGCTGAGCTGTCTGCTAGCCATCCAGGTAGACATGTCCTGCACCAAGTAAGACTAGGATCCAGCTTTCTGGATTCAGTGGAAAAACTAGATTCTCCTCTCAAGTTATTTACGCAAACCCCAGAAACCCATAGATTTCTGATGTTCTAGAAGGATGGTGATTATCGATATCTGTTTGCTTTTGTTTGTCTTTTTTTTTTAATAAATTCTTTTTTTAATGTTTTTTCTCGAGAGAGAGAGAAACAGCGTGAGCAGGGGAGGGTCAGAGAGAGAGAGGGAGACACAGAATCTGAAGAAAGGCTCCAGGCTCTGAGCTAGCTGTCAGCACAGAGCCCAACATGGGGCTCAAACCCACGAACCGCGAAATCATGACCTGAGCCGAAGCCAGACACTTAACCGACTGAGCCACCCGGGCACCCCTTTTGTTTGTCTTTTAAATCACTTCTCCATTTTATTGACCCAAACTTCAGCATATGTGGTGTAATTGTTCCTCATCATGATGGACTCCGTTATTTATTTCCAAATTATGAATTTTGCTTGGTGACACAAATGACCAGTCAATACCACGACATCTTGCAAAGCATCCCCTACATCATTTCAACTGCAAAGCAACAACAGAGTTGAAGAAAACAACTTACTGTCAAATTGTATATATAGGATTTTAACTTTAGATATACTGAAACTCATATCATCTACCCAACATTTATTGAGTAAATACTGTGAGACTGGCAATGTGCTGAGTACCAGAGTGTCCAGAGACGTTTTTTATGCCATTTCTTGCATTTAGGAGCCTCCTACAGATGAGGCAGAGGTGGGGTGATCGAGGCAGTTAAGGAGCTACCGAGTATTCACTAGAATATAACCAAATGCTGTAAGAATGGGTCTGAGCAGGCTGCTTGGGAGCGCTGGAGGGGTGTTCTCTCTCCTTGTTCCGAATACAAATTCCATCTCCAGGGTTTCAGACAATTCCTTGATTTAATAGTTTATTAGAGTCAACACTTCCTTACTTCTAACTCGGCAAGAGGTGCTTGTTGGGCTCAGAAACAATGGGCAGACTTGGGCTACTTAGATAAAATATCCACTGCTTCTGGGTTACCCAACATGATAACAGTATTTTAACCCTTAAGAAGTGAATTTTAATTCACTCAAATATGAATTCTGGCAGTGGGCGATGCTTTATCTGGTGGGGAGAGGGAGGGAGGGGGCTTCTCAGGTCCCACTCTGATGCGGTACCACCACAGGGGACAGACGGCTTGGGGTCCTTTTGCTTTCTTTCTTGAAAGCCGAGCTGCTTCAAGTATCATATATATTCAATAAAGAGCATGAAATAACTCCCCCAAACTGTTATGCTTTACAGAATTATATCCAGTCCTGATCATCTGCACATGATAAACTCAGAGTTCCCTCTGTTCACATAATGACTTGGGCTCTGTATTCAAACCTCAACTCCATACCTTGAGACCAAGTGCCTTGGGTAAGTCACTTACTCATTTTATGCACTGATTTCTTAATGTTTACAAAGGGGTTTATAATTGTAAGAGCACTGCCGTGAGGATTATAAGAGATAATCAAGTAAATCTTTGCACAAAGTAGGTGCTCAATAAACGTTAGGCATTTCTATCTTCTGACTTTGGTTCTTGACTTTACAATTCAAATTCTGATAAATCCAGCATCAAAGCTGATGGTGTCAAACAAGAGGTCTTATAGGACAGGGTGAAAGTTCCCCAGGAGAAGCCCTACATTTTTTGATCCTAAGCACATGTACTATGTCAGGGAGCTGGATGTCTAGAAATTTTATGAAATGTCCACTAGGTGGCAACATGTTGTCATATTTACTGTCCTCACTGCATATATTTGTAACAGAAATCCTGCAAGACCATATTTACCCTATGTAATTAAGAATTTTGTTACCACAAACCAAGATGGGCTGGCTACAGTTGTTATTTGAAGGAAAAACGCTCCACTGGTGGCTTCTTATTTTAAAAAGAACCTATTTTTAATTCATGTTTGAATTGGTTATTCTTGTATCATAAGAACAATACAGTGTTAACTATTACACTCTAGGACGTTGCCATTTCCTGTTCTTAAGCTCTTCTTCATTTGATTTTTAAGTGTTTAACTTGTTGGTTGCCTGACAAAGAGTAACAAATTTGGATGTTTGTCTCCATGACTCAGAAAATTTCATTTGCGCACCCTTCTGTTTATCTGTCATGACATTAACAGCTCAGGGAGACAAAGGGATAAAGTTGTTCTCATGGATTTTATGTTCTTAGATTAAAGTATTGATGCAGGCACAAAAAGTTGGGACTTAGCACATGGGAATGACTGAGTGATAAAACGGGCTGGCATTGTCCACAAATACCAAAGTAATCTCTCTAAAATGAATTTCAATTTTACTTTCTTCTGCTATTTCCTTAGAGTAGGTTTGGCTGGGGAAGCAAGGGAAAGGAGGGAGGGAGGAAGAAGTTGGTGAACCTGACCTTTGGAAGCAGCTCTCAGTGAGACAGGACGGGGTGAAGAAAAAGGAGTGTTTGTGAATGAGGGAGAAAACATTTCCAGTGATGAGAATTAGCATTCAACAACTTCGTCCTGAAGAAGAACTTAGGTTTATATGTGAAACAAAATTATATAACCAAACTATTGTAAGGAGACAATTTAGGAAATAGTTGCATGATGGAATGTTATATTACTTTATATAATACATATTTGAATACATTACAGAGAATTGTTTAAGAGTAACATAACACACTGGCTTGTTTCCTTCGGTTGCTGTAAAACACTAAATGGATGGGAAATAGTTGATATTAACAAAGGAAATTCCTGAGCAAGAGCTGCCTATGGGCATTGCTTCTGAAATCCCACTGGCCAGATAAAATAAGCATATATTGTTGATCCATACCTATGCTAAGTCTTCTCTTTTAATTGAAATAGTCATTAGTTATCTGACTATCACCTCAAGGAAATTAACCTCTGTTCTATTATCAAATTAGCATTCTCAAACTCATATTTTTAAGCAACTTTTTAAAATTACTTTTGCTGGGGCACCTGGGTGGCTCAGTCGGTTAAGCATCCGACTTTAACTCAGGTCATGGTCTCGCCATTCCAGAGTTCGAGCCCTGCGTCAAGCTCTGTGCTGACAGTTCAGAGCCTGGAGCCTGTTTCAGATTCTGTGTCTCCCTCTTTCTCTGCTCCTCCCCTGCTCACGCTCTGTGTCCCTTTTTCTCAAAAATAAAAATAAACATTAAAAAAACCTATAAATAAAATTACTTTTGCTATTGTTAGTGATGGTGCTGTGGCCCACGGTGGAAAAAGATAATAAGTTATAAAACATATTATTCAGGAAAAGTCATCCAACATAAGCCTCCAATCATATTGAAAGGCACTTGTGGTAATATATTAATATCTTCAAATGTTGCATGGTAGGGTTTTACTAGTTTGTTTGGCAAAGAATACATGTCAGCACATGAATGGTTTAGAATTATTTAAAGTTGTAATTGCTGAGAGCTAGAAATTTAGTCTTAGCAAGAACACGGTCTATCATTGTTTAATGAACAATGAAATATCAGGAAATATGTATTGAATTCCTGATATAGTCTCTAGGAATTTGTGGTGATTCAAATAGATATATCTGCCCTCACAATTGCTCATAGAGTCTAATAGGAAAACAATGAGTAACAAGTGTAATACACGTAGCATGGATGGGAAAGCAGGCTAGTGTAAATCTGAAATAAAAGGAGAAAGTCTACCCAGAGTACATATTGGAATTTAAGTCTACTAAATAAAGGTCTTGTATAATAGAATAAGAACAAACAAAACACACATTGTTTAATAACTAATTAACGACCTTTCAAATAATCATTAATGCACTACCAATCTGTTGGTATCCTTCAAGCTAGCACAGAATCTATAAAAATCTATTTATGTGATCTCCACTTGACTGACTCATGGAAATAAACCTCGAGCGTCCATTCCATTGGAAACTATGAGTAACGCTCAGGAGCTCTGGATCCTGGGAGCTGGTGAGGAGGAAATTCTCTAGAACCTCCAGACACTTCTCCTGCTAGTGAGTTACATGCTTATTATCAATTATATATATATATTTTTTTTTTCCAAACTCATTTATGCTAGTTCTATTCTACATGTTGGTTTTATAACGTATTTAAATACTTTCTAGATTGATATAGTGCCAAAAAATTAGTAGTTGTTTTTATGAAAAATAAGCTGAATGCTTTGAAAAGACCCAGGTGAGTCGCTAAATTAGAAAAAGGTAAGAACACTTTTGTTCTCAAAAAAGTCATACATAAGAAGACTAATGGATTGGCAGCAACAGTAAAAGCCTACACTGAAATTGTTTCACCGTGTGTTTAAGTTCTTGGTTTTCTTAACTCTTTATCTGTCTATCTATCTATCTATCTATCTATTTACTTATTTACTTATTTAATAAGTAGGCTCCACACTCAGCACAGAGCCCAGTGCAGGAGCCTGAACTCACAACCCTGAGATCAAAACCTGAGCTGAAACCAAGAGTTGGGTGCGTAACCCACTTAGGCATCCAGGCTCCCCTAAGTCCTTGCTTTTCTTTAAAAGATCTGAACTTGCACATTTTAGACCATGCCCATTTGAGTGTGTTTATTTAGAATTGAGGTGCCCCAAATGATTCAGCAGAGGTCAACCACTTAACTAAGACTTGAGCTCTGCCTCAAAATAATGGAGAAAAAAATGGACACTTCATGTTTTAAGTTAAAGTAAAATGTGAAAGAATCTGCGTATCATTTTTTATGATGATGCCACTTTAACAAACTTGTTGGACGCCACTACAATTCTTTTCACCAAATTTCTTTCAAGAGTAGTCATACGTTTCCTGCTTCCATTTCTTTACCCTTCTCACTCCTTCACACCTTGAATCAAGACTTCAGTGTTTTCTAATTGTTCCCCTGACAACCTAATCCCCACAGCCAATGGCGCTCTTGTGTGTCTTCTCTCCCCTCTCCCCACTACATCCTTCCCATTCTGTGTCTAGTCCAAGTTCAGGCCTTTCCATTTTGCAGAAGGCTCCCATGTAGCCCACTGCCTCCAGAGTGCCATTTACATTGATGCCAGACTAATCTTCCCAAAGTATAGTCCTGTTCAGGTGTTCAATTCCTACTTCAAGGATCTGTGGGGCTTGGCAGGAGTAGGTTTAATAAAGGGGGGTGGGAACACCTGGGTGGCTCAGTCAGTTAAGTGTTCGACTTCGGCCCAGGTCATGATCTCACAGTTTGTGAGTTCGAGCTCCATGTTGGGTTCTGTGCTGACAGCTTAGGGCCTGGAGCCTGCTTCAGATTCTGTGTCTCCCTCTCTCTCTCTGTCCCTCCCCCACTCATGCTCTGTTTTTCTCTGTCTCAAAAACAAACAAACAAACAAACAAATAAATAAATACATTTTTTAAAGGGTGGTGGTGAGGAAGGGGAGGGTGATGGGAATAAGGACCACAGATGGGTTCCAGATCCAAGTTGAATGAATTATGTAGACCAGATCAGCCAAGTTAATGACAACAATGACAACGACAACAAATCCTGTTTTGTTTTGTTTTGTTTTTGACAACAACAACACTGTTGTCAAGGGCGAGCTAGGAAAACTGTACCATATGTAAATACCAAAGGGTGAGATTGAAAAGGAAAACCATCAAGGGAAATAGGGTTAGAAAAGTGTTGAAGATAGTCTCAGTAACAACAGGGCCCTGAATGTTAAGAAGGAGTGTTAGGGTTGGCTTTCTCTGAGCTATTTCGTATGTGATTTGGGATCAAGGTTGAGTCTCAAAGCTGGGACACCTTCCCAAGTCTTCTGCCTATCATTGGGCTGTCTGTTCCCCCATTCTTGATTGGACTACTGACCAAGATGCTCTTCCCAACACTGGCCAATGATACATAAAGATCATATAGAGTAATCTCCCTCTTGGAACTTTGAATCTTGAGTGGAGAGAACCAAAAACTCTGCAGATGACTCACTGGAATATCAGTGCCTTGGGAAGACTTCTACTGGGTCTTGCTCCTTGATCCCTAGTAGAGCTCTCTGGGTTTCTCTTCTTCCAGAGACTTGCTTGTTTAGCTTTTCCTTTGATTCTGTGACCTCTTTCCGATTCATTAATCCAGTTAGCTCTGTTTGGGGTGCAGCTACTGTTGCATGCTACCTGAGAGCACTGACTGATTCTCCAGGTTAGAAAATTATCCTGGCTCAAGACAATGGGGCATTGCCATGAGAACATTCGATGGCCACCTACGATCTGGCAAATTAAGTATACATTCCTCACCACGGAGTTTCAGGCCTCCCAAAGTATAACAGCAATCTATTTCCCCAGTTTTAATTCCTACTCTTTACCTACTTACACCCTGCTCTTTAGTCAATAAATTACCATCTGAGGTAAATCATTCTAGTGAAGGCTAACACTGAATCTTGCCTCCATGCCTCTGTGGAGTCCCTCCTGCCTTGCCGCTGGGCTTGGTCTTGTGACTTCCTATGTGAAGGGGACAGTAGTACCTATGACAGAAGCAGAAGCTTGGAAAACCACTTGTACTCTGGGGCCTGCCCTCTTAGAACATTGCTGCCACCATGTGACGAAATCTGGTCTAGAGTTTTCGAGGGTGAAAAGCCGACCAGGAGAAAGACCAGCTTTCCCAGGCCTCAGCAAGCCTCCAGCCGTAACCAAAGAATCAAACTGAGAACTGGTCACTGATTGTTGTTTTAAGCTACCAAATGTTCGTGAGGATACTTTGTTAGGTAACAGAGATAGACATTGCCCCCATTGCCTTCGTCAGGGCCGTAAGTTCGTTAGGCGCATGTTTTGTCCTCCAAGGCGTCTTCCAGGCACTGGTTGGCCCACCTGTTTAACTGCCACAGAACATGGGTCTGGGCATCATCCTGCCAGCTCCCTACAGCTGTTTCCCCACTGTTCTTCCAGAACCCACCACCACCTTGCAGCTCCACGACCCCCTGTCTGCTGTCTGGGCACGAAGTCAATGCCACATGGTTTTCATTTATTTGTTATGGCAACACCTGCGTAACTCATCTCTGTCACTTGCAGAACATCACAGTCTTATTCTTTTTAGTTTTTTTTTTTTTATGTTTATATATTTTTGAAAGCTGGGGGAGGAGCAGAGAGAGAGGAAGACACAGAATCCGAAGCAGGCTCCAGGCTCTGAGCTGTCAGCACAGAGACTGACGAGGGTCTCAAACCAAGAACTGCGAGATAATGACTTGAGACAAAGTCAGACAATTTGCCGACTGAGTCACCCAGGTGCCCCTGACAGTCATGTTTTTTAATGGGATACAACTATTTTAAAGGGTTCCTCATGTACCAGAGGTAGGTTCTCCTTCCTTAGAGATTCTCACAGGACTTTGAGCCTCTTTCATTGTACTTTCTGCATCATCTTCTCCTCTGTCTTGCCATTGTCTTGTGGGTAGCCTCAGTTTACCAGGTGTTAGAGCACTCATCTCTGCAATCCCTATGCTTTATTCCTCAAAATGTGGTCTCCAAGCTGGAAGCAATTACATCACCCCGGAATTTGTTAAAAATGCCAAATCTCAGGCCCCACCACCAAAATACAGAATCAAACCTGCATTTCACCAACACCTCCAGATGACTTGAGTGCATGAAGAAGCTTGAAAAGCAAGAGGGCCTCAGTGACTCAGTTGGTGAAGCTTCTGACTTTGGCTCAGGTCATGATCTCATGGTTCACGGGTTCGAGCCCCGCCTTGGGTTCTGTGCTGACAGCTCCTGCTTCAGATCCTGTCCCTCTCTGCCCTTCTCCCACTTGTGTTCTGTTCCTCTCTCTATCTGAAAACTAAACATTAAAAAGAAGCTTGAAAAGCATTACCTTAATGCAGTATTATGCAACATCACCTTAATATAATTTGGGGACTTTAAAAATATATATATATCCCCAAAGCTTGGGTATGACACCAGATGAATGAAATTAATGTACAGTCAGGGTTGAGACCCGCTGTTCTGATGTGGAATTGCCAGATGCAGCAACAGAAATGCAGAACACCCCATGAAATTAGGATTTCAGACCAACAGCAGAGAATTTTTTCGTGTGAGTGTGTCGAAAGTGTGAAAAAATTCTTTGCTGTTGGTCTGAAATTCTAATTTCACTGAGCATCCTTGATTTTATCCCACAGCCCTTCTCAAATGTTAGTTCGGAACAGTGAGTGGTTTTCAAACATTAGAATCGCTTGAAGGGATTCATCAACACCAAAGCCCGAAGCCCCAGTGCTCAAAATTTCTGAGTCAGTGGAGCTAGGATGAGGCACAAGAATTTGTTTTTATGACAAGCTTTGTGAGTGAACCTGTTGCTCTGGGAACCACGTTTGAGAACCATTGGGTCTGGCATTAGATTTGTCTGAATGCCTGTCTTAAATGTGTACCTATCAGTGACTGGAAGAAAACTTCTGAGACCATGCCTATCTTCATCAGCAATAGTGAACATGAAGAAAACCCTTATAATGGAGGTGGGGATTATGCGCAGACCAAGTGCATGGGTAAGAAAACAAGTTCCTCACCAGACATAATGAGCCTTGGGTACCTACAGGGTCCCTATTGTACCCCTTCCTCCAGGGGTTGTTGGAAGCTTGGCTTATCTCTGCCTAAGAACATGGCTGTAAACAAAACTCATATAAACACAATGACATAAATTTTAAAATGTTAGAGGTTAAATAAAAATACTTAAAGAAACAGAGGGGTTCATTGTAATAATATATTTAACTCAATATATCCAAAATCTCATCATTTTAATCTGTAATCATTATGGTTAGCAGTGAGATCATTTACATGATGTTTTTCATACTAAGTCTTTGAAATCTGGTGTATATTTTATGTTTGTATCACATTGCAGTTCCGGCTGGCCATATCCCAAATGCTCGGTAGACACGTGCGGCTAGTGGCTGCTCCGTTGAATAGTGCTGCTTGGAATTATTGCCTGACCCTGAACTTGAGGACATGGCGCAACTTTAGACTGATCACCTGGTTCAAATCCCTCACTATTCTCTGACCACAGGCTTGGGCTAGTTCTCAGGCCAATTGTACCCTGTGATTTTTCCTTTTCCTGAATTCCTGGCCTTGCCCTTCCCCTCCTTACTCCCGAGCTCTTGCTCAAGGGAAAGCCACATGAATGGAAATCTCAATGCCAAAAACAACTAGCCGGGCTAAAAGGGACCCTATTGTTCATCCAATGTAATGTTAAGTGCTTGAAGTGTTGCATGAGTTCACCGAAGCTTTGCTTTGGACAGTTTTCCATCACACAGGTGGCTTAACCAAAGTCTGAGTCCAGGAAGCCCTGTGGAGGCCTGGTTTAATCTAGTTTTAAAATTGTAAGTGCCAGAGAGACTAACATTTTTCTAATATAGCTTAAATCATATAGCTTTCATTTGCAGGGAGATTGACTTCAGATAAATAACACAATTAAAAGAGAAGAAAAATCACTGAAAAGCAATAAGCCAAATGTCTTAAGTTCTTGAGTAAAAAATAAACAGAGTATAATTGAAACCATCATCTATATTTTTTCATGGGTTGGTGGTATATTTATCCCATATTTGAAACTCTTTTGGCTATCAAGGTGTCAAAGAGTTTACTAATTTTACATTAAAAAGTCAAAAAAATTATTTGTCAAACATTTTAGTCTATGAGACAGAAAGAAATGTGTACAGATTGTCTATATATTATTTCTATTTTTATAGCCAAGGGAGGTTAAGTCTCCACTGCAGGCCTGAGGCTCTGTGGGAACTGAAACTTGCCTACATTTATAGGGAAACAAAGGGTCCATAAGGGATTCTAAAACCATGAGCACTGCTGTGATCTGGAATTATGTTTGAGGTCCTGAGACACGGGTTAAATTTAACTTAGATCATTAACTAGATGAATTTTCGGCTAAGATTTCAGCTGTAAACAATCTGACAGGGTGATTGGCAGCCTCTCATTATAGAGGCGTAGTGATTAATTAACACAGAGCTTAATTAATTTTGTAAGGCAAGAAACAGTATTTCTTTGCAGTGAAAATCAATATTTGAATATTTGGAGTTTCTCTCTGAGTTAATTTCACTCAGATATTTAGCTCACTTTAAATTCTCAGTTCTTAGTTAATATTATATGCTCCCAACTATTAAGGTAATTGGGAATATTTATAATATTCTACCTGAAGCTATTTTGGAAGAATGTGAGATATAAATAAATACATTCTTCTTATTTCAATTTCAAAAGCGTATTTCTATTAGTGTTAACCTACGTTGTTGAGGACAAAGCTGAATATAAAAATTAGAAAAATATCTTTCTTCCTGCTTTGCTTTCGGTGGGAATTATCTGAATGTCATGCTCAATGCACATTTAAGTCATTTTACCATTGCCAAAGGCTGAAGAAACATTTCTTTAAGTATTAGAGTGAGTCTTGGGGACTCCATAGAGAGTTCATTCCTTTGTTGGATGACTTAGCAGTAATCTCCATTCTTCCAAGAAATCAAGAATAAGGGATTCCTTTCAGCCTGGAAAAGTAATTTACTAGGAGGATCTGAAGAGATCCCAGAGGTTGGAAACTGGACAGGCTGGGATTCTACCTCTGGCTGGGAGACAGAGATGTGTCCATGGCAGTCAGAGCTGCATGGCAGTCTCACAGACCATCCAAAGTCTGGGCTCAGAAGAGCCTTGCTTCCCTGAGGAGGACAGTGGTGTTTGTGGCATTGACCAGCTGTATTGCCCAGAGACACACAGAAAGATGAGACAAGGTGGGAGGTGGGCCCCGTAAGGCATTCTAGGACATTCCTGGAAAAGAGGCAAGAGCTTACCACAAGGCCAGAAGCCCAGGGAAGACTCAGCAGTTCTCTTCTTCCTCCTTCTCCCACACCAAGTGCTGGAGCCAGCCTGAGGGGCCCTAGAAGGGCCCCATGAAGCAAGCAGAAAGGCCATGACTCTGCTCTGAAGGGCCCGAGAAGACCATGGGAAACAACGATTAGGAAACAGATCCCACGACTAATGGAACAGCCCACGACACCTATAACCCTGACACTGGAACTTCACGTCAGTGAGGACGATATTTTACTTTAATTTGCAGGAAAATCTGTCTCCAAAGTAATCTAAGAGTTATTTGGTTAAGCTAAGTTTTTAAATAAATATCACTCCTTTAGAACCTTTTTAAAGTCTTAGGGGAACAGTGTTTCCTTAGGAGTCAAGTGTGGACGTGCCAATGAACCTGAAAGCCCAGGGAGAATCAGTGTTGCAGGACAGGAGGAAAGAAGGTGCCGGAGGGAGAACTTCATTGTCAGCTAGGGACACCCAAAGCCTGGACACCTGCCTGCTTCAGTCACTGAAGCCAGCTGAAATGCCACTCCCCAGGCCTCTGTGACCACTTGATACCAGCCATACAAATCAAGTGCGCACAGACGGAACATTTCTTTGCTAGTAAAGATAAGCCGTGACCCTTGGCCACTGTTTTTAGGAAGAAAGACACGCATTGGATTTTTCCCCCAGAGTTTATCCTGATTCCTATAAACTGTCCTTAATATCTTATTTTAATTTTAATTTTTTACTTCACAGTTCACCATCATGAAAACATCCATACATAAGCTTTGAAGGGGTGTGTACCAGTCATAGTGATTCTTAGGTGAAGTTGACTTTTGATTGAATCCTTTCCATTTTCATGGCATCATGAAATTTACAAAGAAAGCTGACACTTCAAGCTATGTAAATCCAGTTTTCCTCCCAGCTGGGCTGGTTTTTTTTTTTCTCAGTATTTGCTACAATCTCCTCCTGTTTCTGTCATCTTAGTATTTCTTCTCTGGACTCACTCCTTTGATACTTCATCCAGTTCTACATTTTTCCTACACCTTTAATAATTTAAATACATTTATTTTTCTATATTTATAACCAGTTTTGAATTCTAGACTCATATATTCAACTACCTAATTGTCATCTCCCTCCATGGGATATCTAACAGACATTTTAGTCATAAAAGTTTGAAAAAAAAACACTCAATTTTTCTCTCAAAAACTCACTCTTTCTTATATTATCCCAACTTCATAAATTAGTTTACTCATCAAATATTATTGAGGACATCTTTCATGCCAGATATTGTTTCAGATTCTTCTGTGAACACAAAAGAGAGATGAAAAAAATAAGCAGCAAATAAAACACCCAAACAAATCACTAGTGTGTTAGAGGGTAATAAGTGCTTTGTAAAAATAAAGAAGGAAATTAGATCAGGGCACATGGGAAAGAGGCTTGCATCATTACGTCAGGTGGCCAGTGGGGATGTCCTCGGGAAGGAGCCACGACTGAAAGTTGATGAGGGCACTCAACATTGAGAACCTGTGTAAGAGAGATGGAGGAAAGAGAAACTGGAGATAATAACTCTCTTTAGTAGTTTTGCTATATGTTGGTACAAAGGAATGGACTATAATTGGCAGAGGAAGGGGAATCAAAAGAGGATTTTTTCCCTTTGCTTTTATTCAAGGTGTTATTTGAGGTATAACAAACATACGAATGCGCAACAATTCTAAGTGTAGACTGTGAACTGTTTTCACAAGGTGAACACCATTCAAATCAGAAAATAGAAGGAGAGCAGCGTTCCAAGAGATGCTGTGCTCCAGCCCTGGCACGGTGCATCCAAGGGCAACCGCTGTACTGGCTTCTTTTCTCGGCATCATTATTATTATTAGTATTACTATTATTTTAGAGAGAGAGTGTGTGTGTGTGTGTGTGTGTGTGTGTGTGAGCAGGGGAGAAGGGCAGAGGGAGAGAGAATCAATGCAAGGCTCAATCCCAAGACCTTGGGATCATGACCTTAGCTGAAATCAGGTAGCCTTGTATTGACTTCTGATTACATAGTCATTTTCCAGTGTTGGAACTTTATATAAATGAATGATTTGGTGTGTCCACTTTTGTGACTGACTTCTTTCTCTAAATAAGGTCTGTGGGATTTATCCAGACTGCTGCATGCAAGGGGAGCTCATTGATTCTCAGTTCGGCACAACATTTACCCTGTACAGTATACCGCTCTGTGATTTGCTTTTCATTCTCTTAAGGATATAATTTGATGACAAGACTTTGTTAATTTTAAGGTAGTGACATTTATTAATCTTATTCTTTATGATGTGCGATTGGGTGTCCTGTTTAAGAAAGTTTGCCCATGCCAAAGTTATAAAGATACTCTCTTATGTTAACTTCTAGAAGCTTTGTTACTTTGTCTTTTAAATTTCGATCTATAATCCACGGGAACTGGTTTTATGTATATGACGTGATTGGGGTACAAGATTTATTATTGGCACTGTTATTGAAAAGAACATGCTTTTTAATTTTTTTTCACTTCCTAAATTATGTGACTGGATGTATGGCAGGAGTCTCTGGACTTTTATTCAGTTTATTTTTATTGTCTTTCTTTGGGCCACTCATAAGGTAATTATTATTTGGTTTTTATTAAGCATTGAAATTTGGTTTGTAGGTCTTCCAAAGTAGTTCATTTTTGTTCACATTTGCCTTGACTATTTTTGGATTTCTACATTTCTGTATGAATTGTATAAATAACTCATCAACTTAAATTTTAAAATATGATTTTGGTTGTGATTTCATAAAAATCTAGAGAGATCAATCTGAGGACAATGACATCTTTATAGTACATCCTCAGCTTTGCAAGTCAGCCTTCCCAGAATATATGAATATAGCACAGTCCACATCATAAAGCCCACACTACAAGCCTTCTTTAGTTGGGCTCAGTCTGGTTTTTTCGTTTACTGTATAGAGGGCTTGTATTTTTTTGTTTGATTTATTCCTAGTGTTTTATGTGCATTGGAGCTATTGTAAATGATATCTTTCTAAAAGGTCAGCTTCTGTCATTTGCTCTTATGTTGAAATAGAGCTGATTGGGTTTTTTTTTTCATGCATTGTCACATAAATACAGCAAAACAATGAATTCGCTTCTTAATTCTGAGAGTTCTTTTGAATATTCTATATATACAGTCATGTTCCCTATAAGTAGGGACATAATTTTTCCTTTTTAATCTTTGTATATTTTATTTCCCTTTCTTGACTTATTTCACTGGATGGGATCCCCAACATGATGGTGCACAAAAACTGTGGTGGACATGTCCTTACCTCACTTCTGATCTCAGATCAGTAGCATGCTATTTTTCACGTTATGTGTGATGTTTTCTATAAAGTTCTGTGGATATTTTTTCATTGAATTAAGGAAGGGTTTCTTTTTTTCTTAGTTCCTAAGAGTTTTGTTTTCAAAACTGTGGCTGGTGTTGAATTTTAACAAGTTATTTTTCTCCATTTAAAAAATGATCAGTTATTTTTCTTCTTTGGGTCCTTAGCATTGAGACTTATATTGAATGTTCTTTAGTTGTTTAAGTTTATTTATTTTGAGAGAGAGCGAGAGCATTTGGGGTAGGGGCAAAGAGAGAGGGAGCCTTCCACGCAGGCTCCGTGCTGACGCAGCACAGAGTCCTACGTGGCGCTCGAACTCATGAGCCATGAGATCATGACCTGAGCCGAAATCAAGAGTCAGAGACTTAACCTACTGAGCCACCCATGTGCCCCTATGTTGAATGATTTTTAATAGTTCAACCAGTCTTGCAACTCTGGAATAAAGCCCAACTTGGTTGGGATGTATTATACTTTTTGTGCTTTGCTGGATTCAATTTGTTATTTGTTTGAGAGCTTTATATAAACGATTAAGAAAGGCCCAGAATGGTCACTCTCCTCGCTTGTGGTAGTCTTGTTACATTTTCCCTGCCCTCTCTTCGCAGTAGCCAGCCAGCTATAGTACCATTTTACTGAAAGGGGCTGCTTTTCTCTTTTTAGTCCCCCCAGTTTGGCCAAGGATAAACAATGTGAGACCACAGGGCATTCACCTTGGATCTGCAGCTTTTTTACCCACAGCCGTGATTTTGCTGATCAGGAGGTTGTCCAGAGTATGTTGCTGATAGCTGGAGAAGGGTTTGTGTTTCCTGCTCTCTTTGTTCCATCACGAGTTATTCAGACCCTTGAGGCAGCTTTTAAAAAGATGGAAAAGATATGTCTGCCAGGCACAACCCAGGTGATTACCAGAAACTTCTGGCCATCTGTTCTTGTATCAGACTCTAATGCAGGGACCTAGATCATCCCAGGATATGAAAATATGTCCCAAAGTTTAGCTGGTCTTTTCTAGACACCTGGGTGGTTTTCTCATCCTTACAAAACAGAAGGAAATTGTGGGGAATAAGCTTAGGAATTTCCTGAACTTATACTGATGGATTAACACGGCACAGAGAACTAGAAAGCCATAGGATGAAAGGAAACAAGATTAGGTAAAACAGATTAGGTAAACAGGGCAAAGGCCCCAGTACAGGAGACAGGTATAAGAAGAGGGAATCTCAGGATGAAAACATCCAAGATGAGGTAAACAAGATTAAGTATTCAGGGTGGAAACGCGCCCCCCACCTTGCCAACTTAGTACAATAGCAGAAAGCTGCTTTCACCGGAAGGAAAGGCCAAAATAGGTAAACAGGTAAATACAGCGATTGATTGCAGCAAGGAGCTGAGCTAATTAGCAAAAGGAAGGTGCGTTGTTGACCCTGAGGTAGAATGTTCTGTTTTCTTGTCCTCTAAACCAGTTCAGGTACACAGAGATGGCAACTCACGTCTGCTGTAAACAACCTTCCCCCTAGCACCAAACCCCTAACACTGCATATCATCAAAACTCCCTTTCCCTCACACCCATGAGTTAATGTTCATGGTTTCACTGTCTCTTTGTGCATGTCTAGAGTGCTTGTAAGCCTTCTGATCCTAATGAAAATGGAGCAAGGGCCCTTACTCCACACTCTTTTCTCCTCCCAAACATTAGCCTCTATCATACACAATTCTGCATCCGCTCTCTTGCTGGACAAGAAAAAATTCCAGATCTAGAGTCTATGACAGAAAATGACACTTCTTACTCCAACTACTGCTGAGGCAGAGACAACCAAGCTCATCACAGAAAGCAAAAATATAATAGAATTTATTAAGTCCAAAGGAACATACCAAACTGTGTACTTTGAAAGGGAATTTTTAAAAGAAAATGAAAGAACATCTTGTTACACTAAGATTGCAGTAATAATTTTATTTTTTAAAATTTTAAAAAATGTTTTATTTATTTTTGAGACAGAGAAAGAACATGAGCAGGGGAGGGGCAGAGAGAGAGGGAGACACAGAATCTGAAGCAGGCTCCAGGCTCTGAGCTGTCAGCACAGAGTCCAATGTGGGGCTTGAACTCATGAACTGTGAGATCATGACCTGAACCCAAGTTGGACACTTAATAAACAGCCACCTAGGCACCCCTAAGATTGCAGTAATAATTATAAATAATGATATCCACAATGGTTCATCCATACCAGTTCATTATGGCTGGAGGCTTTTCTGATTGGTCGGTGGCACTCCTCAGTCGGCACATATTTTGGACATTACCCTTGGTTATGTTATGGTTTCTGTGTCCATTGTGTGAAAGGAGTCTTAGAAGAAGATTCACCTGTTTAGACAGACTTGTATATACAAGCAGACACTCATTTATTGTTCATAAATATTTGTGAAGTGTTTTACTAATGAGCTCATAACAACAACTGGAGTTTCGTTTCCTACAGTGATTTTTCTTCTTTTCTTAGAAGAGATGAACAAGAAAAACTATCTTATCTGAGCCTTTTGTGTTTTATACATGGCTTGCTCCCACCTCTTTGTTTTATCTCCTATTAGTCTCTTGTGGTCCAGCTGGCCTGGTCTGCCCAGTGGCTCACAAATCTGTCTGAACATTTACTCTCTTTGTGCTTCTGTAAGGACACAGGTCTGAATCAAACTGACTCTGACCTTGGAGGCCTAGGTGTTGGTTTCTCAGACAACAGAAGGGCACATGTTGCCCAAGGAAGGAGGGACCACCCTTATAACACCCCATCAGGAAAAGCCAGTTAACACCTTTAACATTTCTAAGGGTGGGCCTAAAGATGGAGGCTATAAGATAATCACCTATTGCTTAAGACTAGTCACGCCCTATGTGAGGGTCCTGGGCCCACTCTGATTGGTCAGTACTCTAAATGTTGTGATTGGCTCCCACCAAAAGTATCAATGAATGGTTAAACCTACTGTCAATATACCTGTGTCACCATTTCCTGTAACTCCTCCTTCCCAAAAAAGCCCCTACCCCGCCATGTTCGGGGCTCTCAGCATGAATCCACTGCTCTGGTAAAGTCTGTGAACCCGAGTTTAGGCCCAGCCAGCCTAAACTCATAATAAAGCCCTTTGCTTTTGCATGCGTGACTTGGTCTCCCTGGCAGTTTCTGGTTTTTGGGGACGATATTAAAAATCTGGGTATAACACTTCTGCCTGTGCCCGAGCTCAAAAGACTCCCGTGCTCTCTCATATAACACAGTACTTAAACTTAAAACCCAGTTCCAACCCTACTCCTCTGAAGATTTCCCTAGGGCAATCACTGAAGTCAGTTCTCTCTCTCTCTCTCTCTGAGGCTTCTAGTTCTGGTTAGGTCTCCTACTGGTCAGTGATAGTTCATTGTTTGGGGATATTTTAATTTTCTATGTAATTGCATTTATAGTTATTTTCCATGTGCATATGTGACTTATCCATTTAAAGTGCAAACTCAATGAAATTTAAAGTTATAAAAATTGGGGAGCCCGGGTGGCTCAATCAATTAAGTGTCAGACTTCGGCTCAGGTCATGATGTCACAATTCTTGAGTTTGAGTCCCATGTTGGGTGCTCTGCTGTCAGTGCAGAGCCGCCTTCATATTCTCTGCCCCCCTCACACCTCCCCATCTCAAAAATAAATAAACATTAAAAAAACTTTTAAAATGATAAAAATTGACCCCAGCACTGAGCACAGGAGCTTGCACAGAGTAGACAGAGTGCTGTCCCAAGCTGGTGCGAGACATTTAGGCACACTGCATTTTCCCTGGGTCAGAATTCAGTCCTCTAGACTCTCAGTGGCCTGTAGAGTTCAAATCTGTCAAAATCAAATGCCTTAATTTTCACATTTACATTCTCTTCCCCAATCAACAAGTCCCAGAAAGCCCAGGAAGGCGGTGGGTAAGGGGGAGGAGAAAACATTGGAAAAATCTTCCACCATCAGTTACTCGCTTCCTAGGGTGGCATTATGGGGGGCGCCATGGGAAGGGCAGAGAAAAAGGAGAAGGGCAAGCAGGGCCTTACTAAAAAGGACTGGGAGCATGACTCCTTCATAATTTTGCCCAGTATTTTGATTTTGTGACATGAAAGATAAAATATTTAATAACAAAACGTGAATTGGAGAGTGACTTAGCAGTACAGCTGTGGCAGGCAGAACAATCACCCCTCAAAGAAGTTCTTGTTCTAATAATCTGGGATCCGAGCATCTGTCCTCTCCCACAGCACAACAGACTTTGCAGCTCTGATTATGATAAAGATCTTAAAATGGGGGAGATTGTCCTGGACTATCCAGTTGAATGCAATGAAATCACCAGGGTTTGTGCAAGTGAAAGAGGGAGAGTCAGCACTGGAGAGAGATGTTGCTGGTTTTGAAACTGGAGAAAGGGGCCAGGAACCAAGGGATGCAGGCAGCCTCTAGAAAAGACGGAAGACACACGAGAACAGATCCTTTCCAAAAACCTCCAAAAAGGAGCACAGCCTGCTGATGTACTGATTTCAGCTCAGTGAGCACCAGGTCAGACTTCTAACCCACAGACTGTTGGATAATAAATGTGCATTAAAATTTTTTAATGTTTTTTTATTTTATTTATTTTTGAGAAAGAGACAGAGTGCAATCAAAGGAAGGGCCAAGAGAGAGAGGGAGACACAGAATCTGAAGCAGGCTCTAGGCTCCCAGCTGTCAGCACAGAGCCCAACACAGGGCTTGAACCCAAGGACCATGAGATCATGGCCTGAGCTGAAGTCTGACGCTTAACCCAGATTGAGCCACCTAGGTGCCCGTAAATATGCGTTTTTCTAAGCAACCGAGATCGTGGTAATTTGTTACAGCCATCGGAAATGAATACAATAACAAATGCAATATATGGAGCATTTTGTGGGAAGATCTAAGTGGGCTGCTCAAGGGAAGGTTTCCTTATGCAAATGGAATACAGTGAGCAGGAATTTCCAGGCAAAGAGGAGGGGAAAGAGCATTCTAATCTGTGGGGTGAGGCTGTGTGTGTGAGGGAAAACTACAGCAAAAAGGAATAGAGAGAGAAAGGAGGGTGGGTTTGGAAGACTATATGGTGTTGCACCTCGCTGCCAAACAGTGTGGCAATGTGGCAAGAGAGAAAGCAGGAGGGATGGAGGTGGGGGACTTCTCTGCCCGGGGAGGGGTTAGGCTTTATGCCCAAGGTCACGAGGTAGGCAGTGAAGTTTTTTAATGAATGATGGTGTGTGTGTAGGGGGGGAACTGAAATGACGTGGAAGGATTTACACTTTAAAATATATTATATATATAATTTCCTTTTAGCAAATAACCCCCCATCAGAAACAAACAACAGTGGTTTCAAATACGAGCCCCAGTCTGAATGCCACCAGGCTCAGGCTCTGAATGTGGGTGCTTGATTTACAGTCAGACCCTCTTTAAACCCAGACAACAATGTGTGGTGTGCTCTGGGAAGCAAGATGGCATCTGGTACTTTCTTTTTCCTCCTAAATCCTTCCATTTTGGGGAGCGCCCTACACAGGGTCCTAACATTTATTCAGTGAGGGAGGTTTGGGATACTGTAGTCCCTACACAATCAAACCACTCCCCGCCATCCCAAAACACACATAATACTAAAATACTAATACTTTAAAAAAAAAAATGTGGATAAGCATAGGTAAAATGCGAAGAAAAGCAGCTTTAGAAAATGTGGCTACTTAAAATGATTTACGTATATTCTGGTATAAAAATGCAATCAAATGCTATAGCTATAAGAGAAACTCATAAACACTGAGTCCCCTTTCCTCAATTCCCATCCTGTGAGACACACCACTGGAGTTTTACATTGAAGGACAGTTTATGGATTCTCCTGAGCAGCGTTCTGTAGTTTACTAATATTTTATAGCTCCACACTCATTAATCCTGAGTGGCTCCCTGCTCTCCTCCCCACAGAGTTATTAAAATTCTTTAGGTAATAGTACATTTGCAGAACTATAAAATGCATTCAGTACTCGATACTAATTAAAATTATTACTTTCAGGGACAGCTGGGTGGCTCAGTCGGTTAAACGTCCGACTTCTGTTCAGGTCATGATCCCACAATTCATCAGTTCAAGCCCCGCTTCGAGTTCTGTGCTGACAGCTCAGAGCCTGGAGCTTGTTTTGGATTCTGTGTCTCCCTCTCTCCCTGTGCCTCTCCTGCTGATGCTCTGTATCTCTCTCAAAAATAAATAAATATTGAAAAAAGATAGAAATATTATTTTCAGTTAAAGTCCTCTCTCCCTCCACAGATATCTCACCTTCGCCGCTGATCTTGTCAATTTCTTTGGGCTATGGTAGGACTTAGTACAATATGGAAAACAGTTTCCCAAAATGGAAACACACCTAAGTATTATTCTTCCCAGTAACTTTGTCAAAAATGCTAAAAAGTAGAAAATCTCTTCACTCCGTGGGGCTGGATTACTCACTGGCCTATTCATCCTGTGCCTTCTTGGCAAACCCAGGACTGTGGGCAGATTCCTCTCTCCAAGAAAGGTTAAAGGCAGAAAGAGAGGAGGGTCACAGAAGCCAGGGCGGCATCCAATGCTGAGAGAGATTGTAGCTCAGAAGGAGGAAACGTCGTGTTTATGGGCCCAGCTTGCAAATGCAAACATGAGCAATTTAAGGCATTGTAACAAAGGATCTTTGACAGCTGGATTTCTTCAATGTTTAAAGCAGTTATAAACACCCGTGGCTAACTTTGGAACATGGTTTGTCTGTGAATGTATGTATATCAATCAGAAACACAAGGATTAGTTAACCAAAATTTACCTAAAGAAACATCAACTTTAACTTCTCCAGTTGGGTCCCAATCTACAAGTTCACCTGTTAGGAAAACAAACAAACAAACAAACAAACAAACAGAAAGGCATTTCTTTTTCCTTTCTTTTACCAGGCTGGAAACCAGTGATCATTGGATTCCCAGGAAGATTCAGAAAAGCCCTTGGATATTAGGGGATTGGGACTACAGTTTTCCACATTTGTTAAATGTGAGAGGGCAGAGCCAATCATTAGTGAGGTTTTTTTCCCCAGCCCTAAATGTTTATGAACTTTCAAGCCAGCCTGAAAGAGCTCCCACATGTATTAGTCCATGCTGATATAAACATATGATTGAATAGATTAATAAATGGGACAAGAGGAATAAATCCTCCTTACAGAATAATCCCAATAATATATGTAGATAGCTTTCCCACCCTTATGTGAGTTTGATTCCCCACTCGCCTTTCCTGATATGGGTTGCACTGAGTGACTCCCATCCAAAGAAAAGAGTATGGCAAAAAGAAACACTAAAACTGCAGTGGAGAAAGCTGGCAGACACTAACCAAGTGATAAATGAAAGGCACTTTCCCACTGTGGTCTTCCTCCACCACACCCATACCCACAGTTTAATCATGAGGAACACATCAGACAAAACGAAATGACAGATATCCACAACATAGCTTAGCAGAGTTCTTTAAAACCGTCAAGAGAAACAAGACTCAGAAACTGGTAACACACCTAAGAGATGAAAGAGAGAAGACGCTAGATGCAGTGTGCAATCCTGGATAAGGGATCCAGAAACAGAAAGATATTAGCGAACACTAGCAAACTCTATATAAGGTTGAGTTTAGGTAACAGCAACAGACCAATGTTAATTTCATAGTTTTGACAAATGCACCACGAGCACGCGTGGGATGTGAGTATCCGCGGGCACTGGATACATCCGGGGGCTCTAGGGAACTCTGTCCGACCTCTGCAACCTTTTCTTATCAAGTTTTATTATAAATCACAAAAACAAAAAGTTTATGAACTTAGAGCGCAACCAGAGCCATCCTCCAAAGCAGTAGCGATGCTCCTCTTCCTATCTCTGCCGCGAGGCGCGCTGCTCCGGGACCCGGGTTGGGGGCTGGCGGGCGCGGGGAGCGCACGCCGACGGGAGAGGAGCAGGGCCGGCTCCCGGGGCGCGGCGGGAGCCCAGGCTCCACCCCGGAGTCTCCCCGGCGCCGGACTCTGCCCGGGGCGCGCCCTGCGGGGCGGAGCCCAATCTGGGCGCCGCGGTGCCACCAGCGCCCTGCGGAGCCGGCCCGGGCCGGGCCCGCACACTTCCTCCGCAGGCTCCAAGGGAGGTGAGCCCTGGGGGTCGGCGATCTCAGCCTCTGCGGCGCGTTCCGGGTCACACCCCCAAAACCCCCCAGGTGAGTGGGAGTCTGGGGCAGTCGGAGCGGCTCCGTGCACCGAGGGCTTAACAAACAGGTTGTTCCTTTCTGTAAACCTCTGTGTGTTCTGGGTTCTGATTCCCTGGGCGCGAAGTTTCTGCTCTGGAAGTGAAAGAGTTGCCTTTTTTCCCGTCGGAGAAAGAATAACCGTCTTTAGTCCGACGCACACCTGGTTATTTATTTACGTTAGTGCTTTGCCATCCCTTTGCCAGGGGTCTCCACGAGTGAGAGCACCGGAAGACTTGCTGTCGCCTGGGAACGCCCGCGCGGCAGCTTTGACAGGTCACCTGGGCCCGCACGGTTTAAGAGCACAGGTGCGTGAATAAAGGTGGTTGTCTTACACTTGATTCGTGCAAGCTTCTGCAGCTGCAGGTGTAGCCAAAGGAGAACCGCGCCCCGGTTGACAGTTTGCTACTGTCGTGGGATTGTAGAGCCGGAAGGTACGGAGCGCTAGGTGGCTGTGCAAAGGAGCAGTATTATCTTCCTGAAGTAAGTACCGCAGAGTGCAAGGTAGTTTTTAGATTGGGTGAAAACACGGCTGTAAGCTTTTCAGCCTCTTCAGAACAGAGGGAATAGACGTATGTACAGATCACAAGAAGCGTTGAGTCCCAAACATAACTGAGCTGTGTCTGCTTACCTTTATAACATCATTGTTTTATTTTAGGAATCAAAACTTGCTTTACTTTCTTGGTATCTATAGACTAGGTGGAGCATCAAAAGGAATTATTCTGCATAGGCAATAGGGAACAGATAATCTGTCCTTTGAGTTTACCTAATGCTATTAAATACTCAGTTCTGCAGAAGTCTAGTTTTTCAGAAATAGGATCTGAGCAAGAGTCTCAGGTGCCCTGGCAGACACAACTGGTGCTCTTGTTTCTGGTTACTGGCCTGTCTCCCTCCCTCACAACCCCACCCCTCCCCAACACTGAGAGCTTGGGAGTGAAGGTCCCTGACCCAGAGGAATTTGTGCCTCAGGCTAGGAACACCCTTGTGGCTCCTCAGCTACTTACGGAAAGAATGAAAACTTCTTACACTTCTGGAGACGCTGGCAAATTTCGTAAGGTTCCTGTCTTTCTGATTTGCTAAATAAATTAGGTAACTAAACTGCACTAAAAAGAGACTTTTGAAGTAAATACCGACATTGTTGCAGTTATATCATTCACCTTTATGATTTTGTGAATTAATAACAGTCCTGTCATGTGTTAGCTGATTGATTTACAATGTGCTGGACAGGGGGCTTGAGTTGCAATCCGAATTCTGACAAGCTGAAAAATTAGGTGTATATTTATTTGTTTGGAATAATGACCAAAAAAGGAAAGAACGGAAGGTTTTGAAGGGAATCTAAAAGTATTTTAAAGGAGTGGTTTCAATCTTTTGAACTGAGATATTCATGTAAAAATTATAGGCCATTTATCAATAGAAGAGTTCATAATGGCAAAATTATTATCCGTTTAATAACGTTTAAGTGAATTTGCATTTTCGGAAGCATGAAAACAGTCATCTACATGGGTTTGTAGAAAACAAAAGCGTGAGTGTGTGCACACTCAGTTTTAGACAGTATTTGGTGGGTGTGTGCATTTATGGGCCCACTCATGCGTGTGTTAGCACCTGTTTAGCAGGCCACCTTGTTCGGAGTTCAGATCAGAAGGGTGGATACAGCTTTGTGTAAATAAGTCACATTCCTGTCCTCATGGAATTTACACAATGCTAGAGTCCTCCAGGACACCTGAAGATCATAGATAAGAACCGTATCCATGATCATCCATCAGTTTTGACAGCCACTGAAACTAGATTATCTTCAAATCACACGCTCTCTGTACCCATTTCAATAGTCAACTCTCAGAATTGAAAAGTAATTTATATTTTATTCAGGTCAGTGTTTTTCTTTTTTGCTTAGGTTGGGGAAGAACTTAGGAATCAAGTGTTCTGGGTTTAACGTTAAGAAAAATTGAGATATTAAGCCTGAAATAGCTAAATATCAATTTCATGCCAGTTAAATAAAAACTAAACTTCTGCAGTGGATGCCAATAACAGCATATAAATCGATGAATGAAAAACTTCAAATGGAGAAACTTCTATCAGATTATTTTTTCCTGGAAATTAAAAAAAAATATGACTACAGTTATATTTTACCCCAGAGGAAAAACTTACTTTATCCAAGGTATTATTGCTTGTTGCTGTTGCTGCTGTTTTTTAAAAACAGCTATTGGAGGTGTATTTTACATACTGTAAATTGTGTAATCCAGTGGTTTTTAGTAAGTTTATGGCATGTGCGACCATCACTGCAATCCATTTTAGAGCATTCTCATTATCCCTAAAAGACTCCACCTGCCTATTCCTTATGACTATCCTCAACCCCACCCCCCAGACCACCACTGATCTACTTTCTCTCTTCCCAGTTCACTTTCTGGACATTTCACACAAATGGGATCATATGATATATAGTCTTTAGCATCTGATTTCCTTCACCAAGAACAGTGTTTTTGAGGTTCATACATGAGGTGTAGCATATATCAGTAGTTGATTCCTTTTTCTTGCTAACTAATATTAATTCCGTGGTATGTCCAGTTCACATTTTGTTCACCAGTGGGTAGATATTTCTGCATTTACCTTTAAGCAGTAAGACAGATACTGTGGTCCAGCTTCCATGATGGCATAATGTGAAATAATTGATAGGATCCAACCTCTTATTTATATTTATGAAAAATATATTCACGGTATGGATAACCAGTAGTTTCTGTATGTGACATAACTATGATCTTTCTATGATACACAAAAAGAGCAAATAGTAAATTTTGTGTAAGTAACCAAAAGCATCAATCATTTGGTATCCTAGGTCAGACCTGGAAGATGTTTCACTGTTTTAAAAAAAAAATTTTTAGGGGCGCCTGGATGGCTCAGTCGGTTAAGCGTCTGGTTTTGGCTCAGGTCGTAATCTCACGGTTTGTGGGTTCAAGCCCTGCGTCGGGCTCTTTGCTGACAGCTGGCTCGGAGCCTGGAGCCTGCTTCTGATTCTGTGTCTCCCTCTCTCTCTGACCCTCCCCTACTCACACTGTCTCTCTCCGTCTCTCAAAAACAAACAAACAAAAAAACATAAAAAATTTTTTTAATGTTTATTTTATTTTTCAGAGAGAGAGAGGGAGAGAGATAGAAAGCTGGGGGAGGAGGTACAGAGAGAGAGGGAGACACAGAATCCAAAGCAGGCTCCAGGCTCCCAGCTGTCAGCACAGAGCCCGATGGGGGGGCTTGAGCCCACGAGCCTCGAGATCATCACCTGAGCCAAAGTCACTAAACCAACTGAGCCATCCAAGCTCACTGAAGATGGTTCACTCTTGACATTGATATTTGCAAAGAGACTACCTCTCCTTTGCCATCTGCTCTTCACAAACGATGCATTTAGAGTGGGCACATTTTGATGATTGTTTTACCTAAGTGATAACCGAAGTACCCTCAAAAATATGAGTGCTTCCTAATAACATATTTTAGTGGCACACTTAACATAAAGCATGTCAGAAATATCTGACACTGCCAAAGCGTTGACCTCTGGTTTCCCTCTCAGGAATCAGGAACTTTGAACAGCGAGTGGTTGGGTCAGAGCTGTTTGTTCTCTTGCACGCCCCCACTCACCCTGCTTATGCAGCCAGTGTGTTCTCGGCACGTTACACTTGACAATTTATGCTTACAGATCCTCTTAGAAGGATTTATTCGGTTGAGTAGAAACCCTACTACACAAAGTTGGCAGATTCTGTGAAACTAAAGAGAAGACAATATGTCTCTTCATGCCTGGAAGTTACTGCTGAAGTTACACTTTCCTATTGGGGAAAAAAGAGCATTAATATAATTTAAAGGTATATTTTAGGGGCTCCTGGGTTGGCTCAGTCGGTTAAGTGTCTGACTTCGGTTCAGGTCATGATCTTGTAGTTTGTGAATTCAAGCCCCGCGTTGGGCTCTGTGCTCACAGCTCAGAGCCTGAAGCCTGCTTCGGATTCTGTGTCTCCCTCTCTCTCTGCCTCTCCCCTGCTTGCCCTCTGTCTCTCTGTCTCTGTCTCTGTTTCTCTCAAAAATAAGTAAACAAACAAAAAAATAAAGGTATATTTTATTGACAACCTGGAATGCAAAGGATATTATTTTTAAAAGTCTAAAATTTGAAACCAAGATACTTTAAATTAAATAAGATAGTTTTCCAAAGCTGAATGTGCTGAATGGAACTTGTTTGGGTTTTTTTTTGTTTTTTTTTTTGTTTTTTTCCTGCTTGAAATATCGGAACAACTTGCTGAAATCCCTGGTTGGGAACACTGTGGTTTTGATGATTTGTGATTAGATGAATTAAGCAGTCTCCACTAGTAATGTCTTTTTTTTTTTTTTAACTTGGTAAGGTTCAAAAATTTTTAGAGCAAGTGCATTTTTCTAGACTGCCGCTGACAATGTCATTCCAATGTCTCCTAAGACTCATCTACCATTTACAAGAACCTGCCATGTGCTTGCCACTTTTATAGGCTCTGAAATTGGTGGGAGCATCCATTCATTCTTTTTTTTTAAATGTTTATTTATTTATTTTGAGAGAGAAAGAGAGAGCAATCAAGCAGGGGAGGGGCAGAAAGAGAGAGGGAAAGAGAGAATTCCAGGCAGACTCCACACTGTCAGTGCAGAGCCTAACATAGGGTTTGATCCCACGAACTGTGGGATCAAGACCTGAGTCAAAATGATGAGTCCGATGCTTAACCAACTGAGCCACCTAGGCAACCCAGTAGTTCATTCTTCTGTATTGATAAGTAAGATTCAAACCTGTGGATGAATATTTGATTTTTTACCAGTGTTCAGCAAGTAGAAACATTTGGGTAGATATCTAGAAGTGGAATTTCTGGATTGTACCGTGAGCACATAACTTTATATGAAACAGCCTACGTGTTGGCTAACATGGCTGCCCCATTTGTATACCCATCAGCAACAGACATGAGTTCCAGTTGCTCCACATCCTCATTCATATCCAGTATTTTCTGTCTTACCCCCCCCTCAGTGGATAGTTTTTTAAATGAAGTAAACTATGTTGAAGCCAAGCTGTTCCAGGATGAGCTTCAAAGCTAACGACATTTTGCAGATTCCTGAGCCGTCTACTCTTAAATATTTTATAAAGCCACAACAGAAATTTACAAAAGGGCACCTTCCTTGTAAATTTACAAATGACTAAGATACATATCCCCATTTACATGTGCTGCTTTTCATATTCCCTTCCCTGACTTCACTAAGTGGCCTTTGAATTGTTAACTGAGGTCAGAGCAGAAAGAATAGTTGACTGATTGGGGGAGGGTGGTGGAGGGTGGAGAGTGAGGGGACAGCTGAGCTTAGACATTGACACTTCCAAGTGATGTCCTATAATCAAATGTCTTCAGGAAGCTGTGAGCCAAACACACCATTTCTTCTCCATGAAACCAAACTGCCTCTGTTAGTGGAATAAATCTACTGGGACAGAAACCCACTACTACACTAACTCGGGCCCAAGAAAGTAGGCTTAGAAATCCATTCGGAATTCAGCAGAAAGCAAGATAGTAAGTTGGAAAGAGCCAGTAGATTTATGGCTTGAGATCCGTGACCATCATTAACTAGCTGTTTTTGCTTAACCTTGTTCACCCTCATTTCCTCATCTGTAAAATGGGAATAATAACACCTCTCAGGGTGTTTGTGAGGGTTTTTAAAGGCAGCAAACTCTAGCCTGTATGTGGTAGGCACTCAGCAGACTCTGGTGCCTTCTCCCTAGTCTTGCCCTGATGGGAATGGATTCATGTGATTTTGTACCTTTTGTAGTTTAGCTGTTATACTGGGCACTAGGTGAAATCTTTAGCTGTTTTCAAAATTTCAAATTATGCCAATGAACCATGAAGATAGGTTATTTCATTACAAAGATACCTGGATTTAAGGTCAGTTCACCTGGGCTCAGGTGGAGAGGTCAATTTATGATCTTAAAAAACTTAATCACTTTTCTGTGACTTGGTTGCGTTATACATACATATATGGATGGATAAATATAGCCACAGATCTATAGATAATAGGTATAGCACAGTATATTGTAATGATTAATTTTGACAACAAATGGAAAATGATTTTTAGTAAATGGCACAGAGCTTGTTAATTGCACTTATTTGTATATTGTATTTGTGCCAATACTTCAGTCCTTTTAAAAGATGAGATAGCTTTTATTTCATATCTAAGAGCTTTCCCTAGCATGGGTCATGATGTAGATATATGTTTGTATACACATGAGTATCACAAATGAATAAAACTAATTCTACTTAAAAAGTCGTCGATTACTACTTGAAAACAATGTTTTTATTACTTGAGCTCAGTGTTAACTTGCGTGTCTTTTGAAATACTGTTTGTTATTTTCAGGTAAACTGCATAGTCACCTGAGATTTAGCCAGCTGACACTGGATGTCACCATTGTGCTGTGTAATGTAGCTGCAGAACAGGTGTGCTGTTTAATATTCAGGACACGGTCAGTCTCTCACCAAGGGCTTGGAGATTTGTTAGCTTTTTTTCCTCATATAACCTAATTACTCTTGTTCACGTTTATTGCAACTAGAAACTTTTTCAGTTTCTAATATCTAAGCTCCAAATAATAATGACCAAGAATGATTAAACAATGTTCAGTGTTGTTAGCTCAGAACTGAGAAACTGACAACTCAAAAACTGTGCTAAAATGTCAGGGCTCCTGGTTGCAAACCAGTCAGTTAAGCGATTGACTCTGGATCATGTAAGTTGAAGAGGATTTTACTGGTTTGGCAATGGAAGAATCCAGTGTGTTGGTACTTCATCAAAGATCAGGCTGTCACGAGAGTAAGATAGAGTCCTTGCATTGCCACCGGCCCTTTCCTGCCACCTGGACACAAAGCCGCGCTCTGTGCCAGGCTCCTTCCCTTCCCGGGATAATTATGGGGCTTTCACTGCCTCCAGCTTCAACAAGCCCAAGGGCCAGTCTCCCTAGTGGCGTTTCCAGATGGGAACCCTCAGGTGGCTCACTTGCTCCAGCCCCAGGGAGTGAGGAAGGACAAGTAAGGGACCTTTCCTGCCAAGATTCATACAGGTGATGATTGCGCATAATCTGGGAAGGAGACTCAAGGGCTGGACAGTCAAAACATGCTCGTATCCGCATGGTGCTTCTCAGTCAGCGCCCACAGAAGTGAGCTGAGGCTGCCTCTGTGCAGTCCGCTGAATTTTACTTTCCCTTCTGTGCACGGACCTGGAGTCAACTGCATATGCCTTGTGGCACACTTTGCCCCTCGCTTTGCTATGTCCGCCTTTCCTTCAACCTTGAGAGCCATGCCAGATGGACTAGACCTGTTTGAATAGCAAAGGAGACGCCTCCTTAAGTAAACTGGAAGTCTTAACAAGTTTCAGTACTAAAAAAAAAAAATCCCTGCTACATTGAAAGAAAAGAAAAAGAGGTGGCGGGCTCCGCTGCATACCTTGCTGTTCCGAGAACATTATTCCAAACAACTTCCAGCCTCTTCTCTTGCTCCCCACTTTGCCTGGCATCCTCTTCTCCCAGAGGCACACAAATTCAGTCTTTTGAGTCAAGTCTTTTGCTTAAATGCCGCCTCTTCAGATCGGCCTTCCCTCACCACTCACCCAAAACAGCGCCTCCCTTTATTGTCACCCTTCTCGACTTTTCTCCATCACCCTTGCCACCAACTCTCGTTACCTTCCCTGTGTATTCACTGTTTTGTTCGATGTCTGTCTCCTCTCCGTACTGAAGGTGGGGTGTCTGGTGCACCTTTGTGGCCGCAGCACCGGACACAGCTGTATTCAAATAAATATTTAATATATGAATGAATCGATGAAAGGTTGAATAAAGGAAGAAAATACCTATGTTAGCATTTCTAGAGTATAACCAGTGTCCGTGTTCATTTCCTGGGATTGCTCTGACCAAGTACACAAGCTAAGTGACTTAAACATAGTAATTTCTTGCCTCACTGTTGTGGAAGCTGTCCAAGCTCAAGGTGTTGGCCGGCTTGGGGTCTTCTGAGCCTGTAAGGAAGAGTCTGTTCCATGCTTTGCCTCTGGCTTCTGGTGGTTTGCTTGCAGTTTTAGGTGTTCCTTGGCAGGCAGAAGCATCACCTTGTTCTCTATCTTCAACTTTATGTGGCGTTCTCCTGCATGCGTCTGGGTCCAGATTTTTATGAAAACACCGGTCATATTAGATGAGGGGCCCAGCCTACTCCAGTGTGACTTAATTCTAACTAATTACATCTGTAATAATTCTATTTCCTAATAAGGTTACATTCTGAGATACTGAGGGTCAGGACTTCAACATAGGAATGGGGAGGAAGCAAAATTCAGCTCCATAACAGTGCCTTATATGTGTTTATTGTATAATGGATGGGCCATTCTTATGTCATGAAATAGAGAAGTATGTTTAGTTACCTTATCCTGGGCACCCACGAATGTGTTGGTTGATCACACAGATTACAATTAGTGTGTCTGAATCGCTTTATATATTGTAAACTATTCATTATATGTTAGCATAATCTGTTGGGGATGTTGATGAATTATTGATGTTGAGAAAGAACCAGTGCCATGGATTTGCTAATCTTAAAATCCCTGAAGCAGATTTTCTTTTATAGCCTTGCTCGGGTTGCAGACTATTTAAAATATTCCCTGGTTCTTCTCTAGTACTTAGACAGCTTATCAGCAGTCATTGTGGATAGTGGATTCATATTTTATTTACTCGTTGAACAAACACTTACAAATCATTTATTATGTGCTAGGTGCTGTTTTAAGCACTTGGAAAATGTTAACTCACAAACAACCTCATATTGTTTATTTTTTCTGTCATCATTCATTATTAATGGTACCTGAATTTTACAGCTAAGGAACCTGAAGCACAGAGAAGTTAAGAAACTTGCCCAAGGTCACCCAGCTGCCGAGTGGCCGTATAAACCTTTTAGTTGTAGAATGTTCTTTCTTCACAGAAAGCCTCATGGGACAATTCAGTGTGTGACAGAACAAAGCAGAACTGGTTTGGTTCAAGTTACGATGGCAAAGCCCTGCCTACTTAGCACCTCCCCTTCCGCTTGGGAGCCCTGCTCCAAATGCCCTGATCTAGGAAATAACACCTCTTGGCGCAACGCCACTTGAAAGCTGCCTTCAATCCACTCCAGCATAAAACAAATAAAATTCTTTTCTCACTTTCATTAACTGATTGTGTTTTATTTTGAAAATTCTATCTGCCTAATCTACTCCTGGCAGAAATCAAATGCTAAGATAGATTTTCCCCAGGATGGTGATGCCATATGGCAATTTGGACTTTGATGGATTAAGCTCCCCTTGGGCTTCTTTATACAAATCAAGGACGCAAAAATTTCCTGAATCAGAGAGAGAAGTGGAATCTTATTTCATTTGAATACAGTTGGATATAAACTTTGCACCCAGATAGGCATGAACTACCATGTCTTCTGTGGTTATTAATAATACGAAATAATAGGAGCAATGATATTAACCATTATTGTCCATTCGTGCCTTCTGCAACCGATGAATTAAAAAAAAAAAAAACAACCCTCGGTTGGCTGAGGCTCAGATGATTAAGCAACTGACTCTTGATCTCTGCTCAGGTCATGATCTCATAGTTTGTGAGTTCGAGCCCCATGTCAGGCTCTGCGCTGCTTGGCATTCTCTCTCCTTCTCTTTCTGCCCCAACTCCACTTGTGCTCTTGCTCTTTCAAAATAAATATGTAAACTTTTTAAAAATTACGAAAACCCCTCAGTTTTGCAACTATCGGTGTTTTACCCCTATTTTACAGATACAGGTAAGTCATGGCTAAAATTTTATGTAACTTGTTTAAGATGGCCCACCCAGGGAGTGGAGGAGGTACGATATTTTGAGACGTATCAGTGATTAAGGAGCATAATTCCTTGATATTAAGAATAAAAGGCATGGAAGAGAGTGTCTTCAGGATAAATAAGGTGGGGCTCAGTGTGATTTGCAAATTATGAAAGACTGTGAGAATCTATCAGAATCCCTTCTGAAGTGTGATTAATTCCTGTGCTGGAATGCCCCTTATCATTTGTTAATGTACAGCGTGTAATGTACTAAAAAGAAAAAAGAATGCAAATCAATCGAATAGGACCATAGATCAAGGGAGATTGAACTGGAGAACAAAACAGAACTCAGACCAACCCGATTATTCTGCTTGCCTATATTTTCCCACAGATTTTGCTCCCATGCCCTGCCACACCATAACCCAGGGGTCAGCAGACTTTTGCTGCAAAGGCCCAGATCATAAATATCTGAGATGTCGCTTGCCACATATTTTCCCTGTCGTAACCACTCGACTCTGCTGTCATGGAGCAAAAGTGAGCCACACAGACAGTATGTAAATGAATGGCTGTGGTTGTGGCATTTATGGACATGAAATTTCCACTTGATGGAATTGTCATGTGTCACAAAATGTTGTTCTTGCTTTGATTGTGTGTGTGTTTTGGACCATTAAAAAACTATATGACCCATTGTTAGTTCCTAGGCTGTGCAAATATGCGGGAAGCCTGACCATGCCCTTCTGGTTTGTAGACACACTGCTTATTGTCTCTGTGAATGTTGCTTTTATTTCAAGTTTTATTTAAATGCTGACCAAGACCAAGAACTTCATCGCAGAAGAGACGTCAGAGGACTAAGGACCAGAGGCACTTCCACTCACAGGCTGCAAAACAAACTTGCTGAATTGCAGTTGCCAAATCAACTTCAGAAAAACAAGTAGAAGCAATAGTGGCTATCTAAGAGGATTTATAACAAAATGGACAATTCTTGGCATACTCTGTCAATTTCATTGAACATTAAAGGATAAACGCAGGATTTTGAGTTATCCCAGCAGCTCTCTGGTTTTAAAGTGACGCTCGCAAATATGAAAATTCCTTGTATGCTTTAACAGCATAGGTCATTGCTAAATGTTAAATATTTTTGTTGTCATTTTTTTTCTCAGTAGGGAAGCCAGCCCTAATGTGACGGAAACACCCTTGAACTTGGTGCCCAGAAGACAAAGGCTTGAGTTACAGCTCTGTAAATTTTACTGTGACCCTGGGTAAGTTACCACCTCTGGGAGTCTTGGCTTTCTTATCAGTAAGGTGAGATGAATGATCGTACCTCACAGGGCATTTCATTTTATTTTATTTTTTTAGTTCTTTACTATTTATTAAGAAAATTTCAAACAGAAACAAAATAGACAGAGGATGTGCCCTTGATCCGCTTCAACGACTCCCTGCGCTTTGCCAAACTTCTTTCACCATGCTTTTTTATTGAATAATGCGTCCTAGGGAAGACTCCATTGCAGTAGATAGTTTATTCAGCCAGTCCTCTTTTTTTGGGTATTTGGGCTTCTCCCAATAATTTTCTATTATAAATACTTGTCCCGTAGATGACCTTTATAAACGTCTCAATAGACCTGTAGGCTATCGAGAGTTAAATAAAGTATAATGTGTATTATATGTGACATATACATATATATGTATACAAGTGACATATATATGTATGCATATATCACTTATACATATATGTGTATAGATGTATACATTATTCATGTAGATATATGTGTGTTATAGCACTTATATATATTTATACATGCACATATCACTTATATATATGATATTTACATATGATTTTGTTATAATATGTTGTTTTAGTTCTACAGTCATTTATTAAGCACTTTCAGTGTGCTACAGTTATAAAGATGAGTAAGATGTGGCCCCTACTTGTGAGGTCTTATGATCTAATATGAGGTAGAATAAAAAGAAACATTTTACACTTTTCTTCTCAGATATTTTTACCCTTCTAATCAGATTATTTTTACCCTTCTAATCAGTGAATGCTTCAGCTGGTATTGTTTTTATATTAAATTAACTCCTGGGTTTATGGATGTATACAAATATCAATAATTTATAATATTTTCTACTATATTTCATGACAGTACTAATATAGAACTTCCTTTAGCTTATGAACCATATTATATCATATCAAGAGAGAAGTTAGTTTTGTCTAACTGATTTATGTTTTCCTAGAGCCAGAATTCACAATGACAACAGTAACCGTAACCACAGAAGTTCCCACAAGGGGTAAAATAGAAGATAATTCTGCCTGGTATGAGTCCACATCAGCTCATGTCATTGAAGAGACCGAATATGTGAAAAAGGTGTGCAGGTGCTGGAAACCATATCAGTATGAGATGATTTTTTTAAATGAAATCTACTATGGATTGGTGGGCTTTGTTTCTCCCTCCATAGAACATGTGAGGACGCATTTGGCAAAGGACGTTCTTGATTGCTGAAATTTCAGCACGTTTGGTAACTTCTCTTGAGGATATGAACCTCTGTTCCCTCCCACACGTGGAGTAAAACTGAGCAATGGGCCAGAAGGGTGCAGAATACCTGTCAGCACTTATTTTGCCCTGCACTATTCACCGCTGCACTTCTTACTGTTTTATATCATTTCTCAGGTGTTTCATTAGTGCCGACACTACGCTCCCAAGTAGATGTTTAATATGTCTTGCTGAGTTTCTGTCTTTTCTGATCTGATTCCTTTTCACGGCTCAGGGTTCTGTCCCCAGTGACTACCTGTTGGCAAAATGTGACATCTTATGAGAATCCCATGATAATGGCTGACAAAACTACGTATTTATAAGTTGTTTCTTAGAACAGATGGAAAAATTTGGACAGAGATCGTTTGTAACTTATTCAGATCAATTAATTCATCTTTGAGTGTTTTGCAGTTCCATAGGTCACTAAGACATGGGCTTATGTTTCATGCATAAAGTTGTATGATCTTCTCTTAGTAATTATTCTGTAGTAATTACTAAATAGTAATTATTCTCCAGTAATTACCAGCCAGTAATTATTTTGTAGTAATTACTAACTAGTAATTATTTTGTAGTGATTACTAAATAGTAATTGTTTTATAGTAATTACTAAACAGTAAATTAGGACTAAATTACTACATAGGAAAAATAAAACTAAATAGTACTAAATACTAATTACTAAATAGTAATGATTTTGTAGTATAATATTCATTTAGGTTATATTTTAGGTTTGGCTGAGAAAGAATTATAAAGACCAAATACTCATTTTCTGCAAATTGATGGTAGTTATTTATATCTTACTTTCTATAGAAATTAGGTATACGGTAGCTGGTATAAAGAAAAAAAGTATTTGGCATTAAATGCCTTTGAAAAAAATAGAATATTTTTTCCTCCTAGATCCGAACCACTTTGGAAAAGATCCGAAATCAAATTTTTAAAGACGAAGGAGGACATAACAACACAAATCACAAACTAGAAACAAAGGTAATGAATTTATTCACGTGTAAACCACTTTATTCCTTCAGTAAAGGAATGTAAAACAGTATAAATTTAATTTAAATAACTTTTTAAGATGATTATTAAATTATCCTTTGAAGCTTTGAATGATGAGCGTTACCTACTTTGTCAGCTTCTGAAGTCAATAATGGGCATTTGTGTGAAATATTTAACTGCAGATGTTATTAGTAGCATCAGGCTGCATCGACTGGACCTTACTTGCATATTTTAAATGGAGCTTACTTATCTAAGGTACATGGCGAGATGTCAGGCCGGCCAGGACATATGGCAGCAACATTTCCAAAAGACTGACAGAGGTACAAGCTTTCAGGTTCACCTCGGTCACACCAGCGGACACAGAGTTGAAGCTGTTAGGCCATTTGGTTGAGTGATTAGACAATTGATAAGCTTAACTGCACCCTCTCTCTTGTGACTGGCTTTATATGCCAGTCTTGTCTTGTACTTATACTTAGCCTTGTCTGGATAATGCCAGGCTAGAGCTCATCTGAGCCAAGTGCACCTCCTCAATGTCGTTGTTGCTCGCCATGTAGTATGGCCACAGAGAAAGCAGAGCATAGGGTATGAGGCATAAACATAGTTCCCATTATCATCCTCCGCCTCCCAAACTAACACAACCCAGCCCCAAACATTTTCTTAAAATAAGTGCTCAGAACTTGGAAAAAAAAAGGTTAATGTTTGTGAATGATGGGCCAGATAAAAAATTCCATTGTGGTAATATTGAGTTGACTATTAGACTTCTAAGTGGAGGTTTCTAATGAGTGCTAGATATCTGATTCTAGGTTTGAAGGTAAAGGTCTGGGCCAGAAGATCTAGGAGATCACGGAGCATGTGAGTGTAGATAGAAATAACAGGAAATTTGACCATTGAGTTCTGAGATATCCAACACTTAAAAAGAAGAAGGAGAAGGATCACTTCAGGCTGGGAGAAGAAGCCAGTGAATTAGAGGGAAAAACAGGAGAGGGTGGAGGCAGTAAAGACAAGTGAAAAAGGTAGGGAGGGGCCACTGTGTCAAATGGTGCCTATGGGGGAAGTAAATTTAGGACTGAACTTTGACCATTGGATGTAACAATGGGGAGTTGTTGGTGACCTTGATAGGAGTAGTTTCTTAGGCATGGAGATGAATTGTATTGCCAGTGCGTCTGCCTTGGTCCTTGGTCATCTCAAACTTCAGATGGTCAGCAGACAAGTACCAGCATCTAAGGAGCCACCCTTCCCCCCTGCAATATTTGAATAATGTTCTTGTAGGAATTTAGCCATAATGATCTAGGGCTTTGTTGCTCTCAAAGTGGGGGCTGTAGTCCCAACAACAGCAGCTGATCAGTGTAAGAGTCACCTTGGCAGTCACCTTGGGATGGCGACTGAGCGGCCATTTCTCCAGGGGCTGGAGGAGAACACGTGCACAGACGACCTCCCTGCCCTTCACCTGCAGACCTGGGATGTCCTGCCCTATTTGGAAGCAGCCAATCATGAAGCTCCAGCTTCCCATCACCCTGACAGACTAGGCAACCTATTCCATCCCGCCACACCCCTTATTTGATAATCTGCCCTCCCAAGATCAAACCC
>PJEM01012079.1:0-49424 GCA_004023845.1 Helogale parvula
GAGAGAGAGAGAGAAAGAAGAAGAGGAAGAAGAAGAAGGGAGGGGAAGGGGAAGGAGAAGGTGAAGGGAGAAGGAAGAAGAAAGAGGAAGTGGAGGAACAGGAGAAGAGGAAGAAGAAGAAAAGAAGAAGAAGAAGAAGAAGAAGAAGAAGAAGAAAGAGGAGGAGGAGAGGGGGAGGAGGAGGAAGAGAGGGAGGAGGAGGGAGAGGGGGAGAAGATGAAGAAGAAGGAGGAGGAGGAGGAGCCAAGTTGTAGCATTTTATAATTTCTTTTGTGTAAATATTCCCAACATAGCTGATTCTAAGTCACCTTGGGAAGAGATGCATGTAATTAGCTCCTGTGAGCCAGTAATCCCAGCTCGAGCACATCACTGAGATGGGGGAAACAATGGTTGCTCAGAAAGTCAAGGTTCTGAGGTCAAAACTTGAGAAAAGACATATTTATGAAATTTCAATGACCCTAAAGCAACTAGTCCTGAGACTCCAAATGGTAAACATCTTTTCCCCTATACAGCAGAAAATGAGACTCATCTGTATTCTATACGAAGCAAAATATATCCCCATATAAAATAAGGAAAAAACCCCAAATAGATAAAATGAAATATGCAATTTGTCTTTGATACCCTCCCACCTTCTTTTGGTGTCCTCACCAAGAAGTACCCTCCTGAAATGTCTCCTTCTGGAGGTGTGACAGCATGCCCAAGCCCATAGAGTTCAGGTCTTTCCACTCCTCCCCCAGATGAAATGTTCATAAAGGAATTTAATCATTGGTAATGGCTTAATCTATTAAGATTTCAGAGTATTAGGCAGATCCAAGTTTATTGATGACTCTCTCTAAAGCGCATTTGTAAGTCATTTGTAAGTCAGTTGTTTGGAACTTAGTGCACATTATCTCATATAAATTACAATATAAACAGTCCTTCCACAAAAGTGTATTTTACCAAGATCAATAAACCCTTAAAGATTTCCACTGAAAGGTAGAAAATGATAACTATTGTAAAAATCAATACATTGAAGAGACAACCAAATTGAATGAGATATTCTGAAATGATCTCTTTTTTGTTGTTGTTTCTAAAGGTAGATGAGGCTTAATGAGAGGAGATTAGGAATGTCACTGGATGTTTTCGTGAAGATGAGAGATTTCTTGACACCAATAGTTTTATGGCTGGATGGTCGTAGTATTGCTTTTCACCAATTTCAATTAAGTGTATTTTTAATGCTATGCTTCATGCATCATAAATGACTAATGTTGTGTTTGGGGAAATCACAAGTGAAACAAAGAATTTTGAGATAGGGAAATGGAAAGAGAATGAAAGTGGAGATTTTATCCTGAGGGACTGGTTGTTTAGTGTGCTCTGTATGTCACTAGGCCCACAGGGCGCTTCACAATCAGTTAAGTTTGGGAAACTGAATACTAGGTTCTTTATTTGGATAGTCACATTGCAAGTTAACTTAATGGTTACTTAAGAATAATGGGGGACCTCTCAATAAACTTATTTAACTTGTAGTTTCTTAAACTTATTAGATAACAGATTCCTTTGCTTAAGAAAATGTTTATTGGCAGTCAGCAAAACTGGTAAATTCTAGGGCAATGTTTTCCAACTGTAGGTCATGATCTAAGAGGGTATCATGAAATCATCTGAGTGGGCTGTGTAAGCATCAAAGAAGAGAATAGAATAAAAAATTTCAGAATGCAATGCCAAGTGTGTGTTGTTCCATATGCAAATGTGAAGTACTTTGTTGTAGGAATGTGTGCATAAATGTGTGTGTTTCAGGTCACAGTGAAAAATGTATTTCTTATTGCAAGTAGAAAACTGTTTTTTAGCACACACTTGGGGAACTCTTACAAAATTGAAAAATTAGAACAAAGGATGTCAGTTTATTCATTATTTTTTTTTTACTGGGATATCAGATCGATAGAACACAACATATTTAACATATATGTGAGTTGTAAAGCATAACAATAAAATGAACACCCATCGTTTTATGTTACCATTTAAAATGTTACTGACATGATTTTACCCATCTAAGACCACCCATCTCCTACTCTTTTATTCCATTTGTGGCCTCACTATAAGGGGTAGCCATCATCCTGAAGTTTGCATTGAATCTTCTAGCCATTTCCCCCCATAAAATTTTTATCAAATATTCAAGTATTCCTATATTTAGTTTTGTTTATTTTGTGCATTAAAAAAGTATTGTTTTAAATATAGCTTTCTGAGATTGGGGTTTCTGATTGTTTGTTTGTTGCTTAATATTCTGTTTCTCAGGGTGCCTGAGTGGCTCAGTTGGTTAAGCCTCTGACTCTTGATTTCAGCTCAGGTCATGGTCTCATGCTTTATGAGATGAAGCCCTATATGAGGCTCTGTACTGCAAGTGTGGACTCTGCTTGGGGTTCTCTCTCTTCCCCTCTCCGGAACGCTCTATCTCTCGTGTGCTCTCTCTCTTTTAAAATAAATAAACTTTAAAAATAATTCTGTTTCTCAAATTCATCTATGTTGATTCATGTAGCTGTGTTACATTTATCCACTATGGTATTTTCTTTATTGCAAATATTTCAGAAAATGTCTCCTGGTGAGCATATAAGCATTTCTCTGAGCTATACAACAGGAATTTCTCTATGCTTTATCTCTAGAATTGGAATTTTTGGATCACAAAATATTATAATTTTCAACTTTACAATATAATGTGAACACGTTTTTCTGAAATATTTTTATCAATATACATTCTCATTAATATTTCAATTGTTCCATATCAACATTTCCTATTATCAAACTTGTTAATTTCACCAATCTATTGGTCATAGAATTATATTATTGTTAATTATTATTAACTATTAATATTAATGAATTGCCATTTCTATCATTACTACAAAACAATAGAATATAAATATTGTTTCATGTATTTCTTTTCTATGGACTTGTATTTCTCAATTGCAGTTTTATGCCTGCATTTTTCTACTCAGTTATTCTAGCATTTCAGGAATTTTTTTATACACAGTAGTTACCAATCATTTGTTGAACATATGAGATTTAATATTTCATCCTGTCTCTTCCCTTTCTTTGTAGTGTCATTTGTTGAACAGACATTTTTAATTTTAATATAGTCACATTTACCAATATTTTTTGGATTGCTCCTTTCATGTCTTCTGTAAAGAAATCGATGATATGCCTATCCTGAAGACGTAAAATATCCTTTTACATTTTTTCCTGAAGGTTTGAAAGTTTTATTTCCAAATTTAATCAATCTGGGGTTAAGTTTTGTTTATAGTGTGAGGTAGTGCTCCAACATTGTTTTATTTGCCTAAGAAAAGTCTTTCTACTTGACACTATTATTAAATTGTCCCTCCTGTGCCCTGGGTTTTACAGTTACTCTTCTATCATACATAAACTTGTGTGTATGTATGGACCTGCGTATTAGTCAGGATTAGGGTTGCTGTAGGAGTCATGCTATATTTTGATTTTTTTAATGTTTTTATTTATTATTGAGACACAGAGAAACAGAGCACGAGTGGGGGAGGAGCAGAGAGAGAGGGAGACACAGAATCTGAAGCAGGCTCCAGGCTCTGAGCTGTCAGCACAGAGCCCAAAGCGGAGTTTGAACCCACGAAGTGTGAGATCATGACCTGAGCTGAAGTCGGCCACTCAACATACTGAGCCACCCAGGCACCCTGTCATGCTATATTTTGGACACAATCATACTAAAAAGTAATTGTTGTTTACTTTCAACTAAAATTCAACTGGTGTTCTCTATTTTTTTAATATGCTATTTTTATTAAATACGGCCACTCTAGGCAGAATTTACTAAAAAAAAAAAAAGGAGAATTCACTTGAAAGTGAAACCATATCAGTATTTTTCAACAGCTTTAAAGTGGTAGCTTTTATCTAGGGGTATACATATTTACTTTGAGAGGAGAATTTTTTAAGATACAGACTCCAAAGGAGCTTTACCTCAGATCCATTGAAATAAAATCTCTAAAGAGAGGCCATAGGCACCTTAGGTCTTTAAAGGCAGTTCTTTAACCTGAATCTCATGTGTCCTTCTTGTTAAGAACTACCATCTCAGGGACATTTCAAAAAAATCCTTCAAAATGAGTTTTACTTTAGTTAACTCAAGCTAACAAGTTTTGTGTGTGACATAAATTGATCCCTGAGTGAAATGTTTGAGATAGGATTTAAGTGCATGAAACAATCAGTGAAAAATGATAACTTGGTCCATATTCTGGTGTTAGATTCGATAGCATCAGATCTAAAAAAAAGAAGACCATCATGTGCTTAGATTCACCAGGAATTATATTTTTCTGGAAAATGTATGGTTTGAGTTGACTCTTGAAGGACATCCAAGATTACAGCTTTCATGTTCTAATTAAATCAGATAGGAGAAGGATTGCATGTCAGCCAAAGAGAACTCCAATCACAGTAATTTTCAAGTTTTAGCCTAAGAAAGGGTCACAGAAGTACTGGGAAATCTAGAAAGTTTAGGATTGGTCTCCTAATCCTAGAGTTTTCAGGCTCTAGAACTTCAGATTCAATTTAGGAATATGGATGGGAACAAAGGCAGACATGGCAGGAGGGGGTTAAATAGTATGAAGAAGGGGCGTCTGGGTGTCTCAGTTGGTAAGCGTCTGACTTCAGCTCAGGTCATGATCTCACTGTTTGTGGGTTTGAGCCCCACGTCGAGCTCCATGCTGACAGCTCAGAGCCTGGAGCCTGCTTCAAATTCTGTGTGTGTTTCTCTCTTTCTGCCCCTTCCCAGCTTGCACTCTATCTGTCTCTGTCTCTCTGTCTCAAAAATAAACATTAAAAAAAACTTTTAAAAATATAGCATAAAGAATAAATAGATTAATAAAATCAATAATTTCTATGATCATTTTATCATCTACCAGTAGAGAATGCACAATTATTCCTGTCCTACCAGGTAGAAAACAAGGAAGACAGGGGTGCCTAGTTGACTCAGTCAGTTGAATGTCCAACTCTGGCTCGGGTCATTATATCATGGTTTGTGAGCTGGAGCCTCACTTGAGACTCTGTGCTGACAGCTCAGAGCCTGGAGCCTGCTTCGGATTCTGTGTCTCCCTCTCTCTCTGCCCCTCCCCAGCTCATGCTCTGTCTCTCAAAAATAAACATCAAAAACAATTTAAAAAAAAAAAGAAAGCAAACAAGACTCAAGGTATCAGATATCCTATTCCCAAAGTACTATGAGAAAAGAAGTTCTTAGCTTTGGGCACATGTGACTTCTCGTACCTTCTATTTCCAGCCTGAACATGGACAGAAGAACAAATGTTTTGTACATTAGAGTCCTTCCTTTCTGAAGCCCATGATGTGCACTTCAATTTTGTTCCACCCATTTTGATGGCTCTGTTCCCAATGTTATCCTTAATAAAAATCACTTGGACCTGACTGAACAAATAATCCTAAGCTCTCAGCTATAATTACATGATGCTATAAGCAGAGTCTCTTATCCTAAACCAACAAAAGTTTAGAGTCTATGCCTTTCCTAGACTTTAGCCATTGTTACTTCTACCCACCTTTTCTCTAGCTCATGTGTGATATTTTGTGGTTAGAAGAAAGTTTAAAGCATGACTGGTAAGTTCTGATCCATTGCATTTTTGAAAAGAAAAGCAAATGTAATTATATTTAAAAATATATGATAAATGTTTATTTAATGTTTACTTAGTGATTAATGTTATTTTTAATGTTTATTTATTTCTGAGAGAGAGAGAGACAGAGAGTAATGGGGGAGAGCCGGAGAGAAAGGGAGACACAGAATCTGAAGCAGGCTCCAGGCTCTGAGTTGTTAGCAAAGAGGGTGATGTGAGGCTCAAACTCAGGAACCATGAGACCATGAGCTGACCAGAAGTTGAATGCTTAATCGACTGAGCCCTCAGGTACCCCCTGCAAATAAAGTTTTTAAGAGAAGTTCTTGGTGAAAGCAGAAGAGAAGAGGGAGCTTAAAGACGAAAGTCCACCCGATTCCATCCTTGCTATAATTATGATCAATAGAAACCTTCATGAAACTATGAGAGAAAAATAATGCATAGATATTTTAAGATTGTTTTAAGGATAAAGCATTAAGTTGCAATGTAGTTATCAAAAAGACCAGAGCCTATCTCTGGATATGGGGTCATAAAACTCAAAACAAAAATAAATGTCATGAAAAATATCTATCTGCACATAAAATTGAAATAAATATTCCTTTGGGTTTGTTCCAAATGATGCTTATTTAAACTGTAATTAGAGAGAAGACCAGCCAATGTGAGGATAATAGTAACAATACTGGTGAGATGATTAGCCATTGGGGTACCCAGCCAAAGATTGCTCTTCTGATAATTAGCTTCAGGATATAAAGTCTAATATTTGCCAACACAAATATATGTTGATGAAGATCCCCATATGGGCTGGCAGATATGTGCTTAGGATGTAAAAGAAATTTAGAACTAAAGAATTGGGCTGTGAATTGGGGAGATTTGGATGACATTTTCAAGTATATTACTCATTCTGATGGCCAGTTCTTGACACTTCCAACATTATTGGAGCAGCCACAATGGTGCATGTCTGAATCCTCATCCAAGAAAGACTTTGTCATTTCATTACAAGAAATTCAGTTATTTGATAGCCTCTAGCTGTTAGTGCCTTTAAGATCTGCCTCAGCTTTCCAGTCAAGAACTGGATATTCTTGGGCAACTTCCATCAAGGACTGAGCATGGCAGGGATATTTGGTCCAGGCCACTTCTGTCCAACATACCAAGAGGCAGATTCTGCTCCAAAGTTCTCCACTGAGCTGGCCAAACCTGCTTCTGGTATGTACTTCAGGCTGAAGTTCTCATTCACTGACCATGGACTTTAATGTACTAAAACTCATCGTTTAGCACAAGACAGTCCAGATTTTTTCCTATGGTCTATATTGTATAAGTTTTATACATTTTTTTAAGTGTTACATTGTTTAATTTTACGTGTCAGCCTATGATTCATTTTGAGTTATGTTTTTGTGTAAAATGTAAAATCAGTGCCTAGATTTTTTAAAATATGGATTTACAGTTGTTCCAACATTATTTGACGGAAGGACTATTGTTTCTCGTTGAAATCCCTTCGCTCCTTTGTCAAAGACCAGTTGACTATATTTGTGTGGGTATATGTATGCGTTGTCTATCCTCTTCCATTCATCTATTAGTCTATTCTTTCATCAATACCACTGTTCTGATTCCTGTAGCTTTATGGCAAGTTCTGAGGTGGGGTTGTGTCAGTTCTCCAACTTTGTTCTTCTTCTCCAATATTGTGCTGGTTATTGAGATTTATACTCTCCATATAAGCTTCAGACTTATTTTATCAATATCCAGAAAGTAACTTGATGCAATTTTGATGGGACTTTTATTGAATCAAACTGGGAAGAATTAAATCGTAATGATAATGAGTCTTCCTATCCACAAACATGGAATATTTCTCGATTTATTTAGACCTCTTTGATGTTTTTCATTAGTGTTCTTTACGTACATCTTGTACATATTTTGTCAGTTTCATGCCAAAACATTTCAATGGGGGCGGTGCTGGTGTAAATAATGTTGTGTTTTAAATTTCAAATTCCAGTTGTTCGTTGCTAGTATGTAGAAAGGCAATTGGTTTTTGTGAATTAATCTTGTATTCTGCAACCTTGCTATCCTCACTTAGTAATTCCATTAGTTTTTTTGGTCAGTTCTTTCAGATTTTCTATACAGATGATTATACCATCTACAAACAAAGACAGTTTTGTTTCTTCCTTTCTAATCCATTTACCTTTTCTTTCTTTTTCTTTCCTAGTAGGACTTTCAATGCAATTTTGAATAGGAGTGGTAAGAGGGGACATTCTTGATTTGCTCCTGATCTTAATTGGAAAGCATCAAATTTCTCACCATTAAGTATTATGTCAGCTGTAGGCTTTTTGTACATTAAATGTTCTTTATCAAGTTGAGGAAGTTCCCCTCTATTTCTAATTGTTGAGAGGTGTGTGTGTGTGTGTGTGTGTGTGTGTGTGTGTGTGATTATAGGTGTTAGATTTGGTCATATACTTTTTCTCCATCTGTTCAAATGATCATATGACTTTTCTTCTATAGCCTGTTGATGTGGTAAGTTGTACTAATTGATTTTCAAATATTGAATGAGCCTTTCATACCTGAAATAAATTTCATTTGGTCAGGGTGCATTTTTTTTACACATTGTTGAATTTGACTTGCTAATATTTTGGAAAGCATTTTTGCATCTATATCCATGAAATATATTACCTGCACTTTTTCTTATTTTTAATATCTTTATCTCAGTTTGGTATTAGAATAATGGTGGCCTCATAAATGAGTTAGAAAATGTTCCCTTCGATTCTATTATCTGGAAAATATCACAGTGAATTGGCATAATTTCTGCCTTAAATATTTGGTAGAATTCACCAGTGAAACTGTGAACATAATTTTATTTGGGAAAGTTATTAATTATTTATTAATCCAATTTTTAAAAAGTTATCAAGGTATGTTTTGTGGTCGAAAATGTGATCTGTCTTGATGAATGTTGTATTTGAGCTTGAGAAGAATGTATATTCTGCTCTTGAACTATCCTAAAGTAAAAGCTAGTCTAGACCCAGCCTAGCAAAACAGGTCTTAGAGGGAGCAAATTTATCTCTAACTTACTTAATAGCCAGCCAAAAGAATGCCCAACAATCTTTAGAGCAAGACAACAAAATCAAAACTTCAATAATGTAAATTCACATCTTTGTAATGTTTCCTATTATTTTTATGGAGTATTTTTAGTTTTCATTTTTTTAAAATTTTTAATATTTTATTTATTTTTGAGAGAGAGAGACAGCGTAAGCAGGGGAGGTTTAGAGATGAGAGACACACACACAGAATCTGAAGACAGGCTCCAGGCTCTGAGCTAGCTATCAGCACAGAGCCTGATGCAAGGCTCGAACCCACAAACTGTGAGATCATGACCTGAGCTGAAGTTGGATACTTAACCGACTGAGCCACCCAGGCACCCCTGTTCTTAGTTTTCTTAATTATTCAGTTTTTTTTCCTACTGAACACGGCTAATGTGAACATCTTTGTACCTGTCTGAAGTATACATATGTAAAAGAATCTCTAGTGTCTATGCCGAAATGCGAAATTACTGGTTCTAAGGGTATGTGTATATATTTTTTTACTTTTTGAGATGAAGTCAAATTATTTTCCAAAGTGGTTTTGCCAGTTTACACTTCCACCAACATTTTGTTCTACCTCACCTTATCAACACTTGTTAGAATCAGACATCTTTACTTTCCAGTTTAACAGCTCTTCTTTTGAAATTTCTTCTTTCACTAACTTCTTCTACCTTCTATTATTATCATCTTCCTTTGCAGTGATTTCTCTATCTTTATATTGCCTCTAAATTATTACATTTTAAGAACAGTCCCATGTTAGGCCTAGAAAAAAAAAGTGGATATATTTTTGTCTCCCTTTTATTGAAATTTTACTCTGTACCAAACATTGTTCTAAGCCTCCTGCATGCATTTACTATTTTATTTAATTAGTAATATAACATAGCCTTTTGAAATAGATGCTATTACATTGACTATTATTATCTCTACTTCATAGACTTAAAAAACAGTAACTTAAAGATACAAAATATGTTCCTAAGGCCACACAAGTTCATTGGCGCACACATATGGCTTGGAGTTACAGGGTCAGTGACAAAACTGGATGGGAAGCCAGTTTGGGTTTATTTCAAAACCTTTGCACTCTGTACTGGGCTTCACTGCTTGTTGAAGAATGCTTCTGAGTAAAAGAAAAAAAACTAGATGCCATTTGTTAAATTCTTTACTAACACAATCCTTTTAGTGTATGGATTTCATGGTTCTGAGAGTTGGTTTTATTAAGAATTCTGAAAACTTCATACCCATATTCACTGAGATCCAAAGGCTCCCATCACTTTTTTTTTTTTAAGGGACATTCATAGTTTTCTACATCTGGACAAAGCTATTTGGCCATTTATAAAAGAGCCATATTCCAGAGATGGTCCTGTAACTATAGATGCATATTTATTTTAATTCTTTTTATTTTTTTTTACTTTATTTTTGAGAGAGAGAGAGATACAGAGCGTGAGTGGGGAAGGGGCAAACAGAGAAGGAGACACAGAATCTGAAGCAGGCTCCAGGCTCCGAGCACAGAGCCTGATGCGGGGCTCGAACTCACGGATGGTGAGATCATGACCTGAGCCAAGGTCAGACACTTAACTGACTGAACCACCCAGGTGTCCCTAAATGCATATAGTTTTATTGCCCTGATTTTAAATTCTGACTTCTTTATATTCTCCCAAGCCCTAGGAGAAGTTGCTGTGAAGTTATACCTCCATGCATAAGTTCCTTTTAAAAAGAGGCACTGGCATATAAGCCAATTAAAATTCTGGGTTCCAACAACCCATCACACAAAACCAGGGTGGATATGGTGCACATTCATCATTTTTAATTTATAAAAAGTACAAACTCCCCCAATATGTTTTTGTGAAGTGTGCTAGTTAGAATTCCCAATGGGTGAAGTATGCTGTCTAAATGAAAGCCATTATTAGAATCCTCTTTGCTGTTTTGGGAAAGCTTATTTATGTGCCAAAATTCAATATTCTATCTTCTCTTATCAGCTGTTGGCATGGGATTTTAAATGTAAATTACCTTGTAATATAAATGTTTACATTTGTCAAGCTGAGAAGAATAAGTTGTTAAAACAGTATGCCAAGGTGTTTGTTCATAAATGACATCAGCTTTGCATTCACATGCAGCCATCAGCTTGGATTAATGTAGTTACATTGAGGCTCAGTGAAGGCACATGGATTTTGCAACACACTTATAGTTTTGATGGAGAACAAAATAATCTTAACAAAAAGACTGAAATAAAAGTTTAGAATTTCACCTGGGGCTTTTAATAGACATAGTAAACAACACAATGTAGAAACACAACTGTATTCCCTTTCAATTTGTTTTAAAACTAGAGCAGCAAGTGTTTGCCATAATGATCTTTTCCTCTGTATACAAATAAGTAAAAGATGCTACCTTTTGTTTCCAAGCATGACAATTTCCCCTGATGATGACAATCTGCTCTATTGGATATCTTCATAAGGTGAGTACATAGTACGGTAACAGATTTGTTTGTGAAAACTGTAGGGATAGAATGCAACTTCAAACTTTCATCATTACAATAATTTGGCAAGTATATTTTCTAGCATTTGACTCCACAGAGATTATCTCTCTATGTCTTCTAGCAATTTTCCAAAGATTGGGTTTGAGATTACCAACAGGGGAAAGTATAGTTTTAAGTCACAATTCCTGCATTGGTCCCAAGTTTATCTATAGAAATGGAAAGAAAGGCTGATTTTTGCTTCAGTGGTTGTCAGTTTATTTAGAAATAGATTATTGTGAGGTCATTGCTGGACAACATATACTAAAATGTATCATTGTCCATAAACCTAGTTGGATGAGTTTAGAGTTCTTGGGAAAAAAAATGCTACAGTATCTTGTACATTATCTGTGGCAGTAATTTTCAGATGTTAGTATGCATTCTAATTGTGTAAGGAGCTTGCAACATACAGTTTCCCATCTCAACTTCAGAAATCCTGATTCAGCCACTCTGAGATAGAATCTGGATACCTGCATTTTCAAGAGCACATCACCTTTTGGACCATACTCGTGGGACCCAGTCTGTGCTCTTTGTCAACAAGGCTATGACAGCTACTTCCTGGTTCCCAAAGAGTCTTTTCTCTAGCTGGAGAAAATGACTATGACTGTCTCTTTCTCTTACAACCAAAAAGGTATTTCTCAAAAGGTGGTGAGGGGACCACCTGCGTTAGTCCCTTAAGTATAGAAGATCTCTTCTGTGTAAGGTCCTTACTAAATGGTATATTCTGGAGCCCCACTAAAGACCTGCTAAATGAGATACATTTGGCTGATGAGCCTCAGAATCTTCATTTGAACTCACCCGTTATTTTTCCCCACTCAGCTTTGCTTCCAAGAACTTTATTTTTCCTTTATAAAAGGAGCATTTTGAAGATAGCTCTGTTTTGATTTTATATTTTAAGCATTGTTGCCACAAACCACACTGATTCATTTCATACTTGAAGGCATCCATCCCAGTAAAATTAATCTTGAGAACTTGGATAAATTTGCTGAAATAATACCAAATCCTCAGTTGTCTTCCCTTACCTTTGCTTTTTATTTCTTGATTCTTTTCTCAATCTATTTGCTGTTTAGCTTCCTTTCTCTTTCCTCTTTGACTGTGAACAACGCTCCATCTTGAGAATCTGGAGTAGATAAGAATTCTTAAGGCAGGAAAATTGAAACAAAATAAACAAAACAAATGTGTGGGGGGGATATTATTTTAGACATGTTGACTAGAGTATAATCCCATTAGATTGGGATTCTGATAGCTGTAGACCTACCAAGAAAGGAAAAAGCATTCGCCCAAAATCAAAGTCATGTAGAATGGCCTCTATACAGGAAGTTTAAAAAAAATCACTGCACAAAATGTTTTTACTTTTAATTTTCACATAATTTTTAAAAATTATTTATTTTATTTTAAACAATTTACTATTTAAATTGTATTTTAGAAAGAGAAAGAGAAAGCATAAGTGGAAGAGATGAGGGGGAGAGAGAGAGAGAGAAAGAGAGAGAGAGAGAGAGAGAGAGAGAGAGAGAGAGAGGGAGGGAGAGAGAATCTTAAGCAGGCTCCACGCTTAATGTAAAGCCTGATATGGGACTCGATCCCACAACCCTGGGATCATGACCTGAGCCAAAATCAAGAGTTGAACGTTCAACCATCTGAGCCACTTAGGCACCCCAGAAAGTGTTTTTAGATTGATAAATCAAAAATCTCATAACTGAAATGGATCTCAGCTCTCAGAACAATCTCATCATTGAACAGACCTCCAAGGCATGCTAAGCTGCTTTAGGAAACAAAATCATTTCCCCTTTGCCTTACTACCTGTTGTCTCTTCGGCCTTGAGTCTTAAGAAAAGTCCTTATTGTAGGTTTGGTCATGTGATTGTCCCTACCCATTCCTCAGTCTTTCTGGTGTGTCTAGAATTGGATCTTGAAAAACCAAAACCTGTATTTTCTAGATTCTTTTGTAACAAAGGTTTGGATGTGATCTAGGCTCAGTCAATCTGGTGGAGTTGTGAAAGATTTAGAAGTCAGATGTGGGAATGCTATGTCTCCCTTCTGACGCGTCCACCAGCAATGTGATCATAGAGACTTTGGGGTTGCCAGTAGATTATCAGTGAATATCCCATGTCCAAACACCAGCTTTGTGAGGGTGTCCACAAGGTGCAGATCCTTTAGACAGGGTGTGGTTTTGGAGTTACCAGTCCTGATGACATTGCCAGCTCTTGGAAAGACAAAGTGTGGCCTTGGAGCAGCATCTAAAGTGACTGCTTCTTGAAGGCAGATCATGGAGGAGCCAGTGATTAACACAGGTATGCCCCGAAGCCCTGTTGGTTTCCCTACTAGGCCTATTCTCCCCAAAAGTCATTACAGTTCTACCCTAGAACCTACTCCACTGGGCTTCCCAATGATTCTGTAAAAAACTTACTCCTCTTGAATTAGGCTTGTTATTGGCCTCATGTTAATGATTCTGGACTTTTTCTTATAGTTAATAAGGGACAAATAAAGACATGACATAAGTGAATGTATATATTATAAATACCCATGGAACAATTTCTTAAATCAGGGAATTCTGGCTAAGCACTTACCTCACTGTGGTCAACAGTGAGATCTATTGAGGAACTAAAAAAAATCTGATTAGTCAAAAACCTTAAAACAATTCCGAGATGCGCTCTAGGCTGCAAAATTTTCCAGGCAGAAAAATCATAAAATTTGATTACATTTTTCCGAAATGTGTGCCACAAGTTGTTATTGTTCCTCTTAACACGCATAACATGAATATGTATTTAAACAAAGTCGAGTTTACATTGCAAGATTTCTTACATCCTTGAATAGCTACTGTGTATGGGGCTCTCCAAGAAGGAAATTTAGTGGGCAGCTTTTCCAAAGGAGTCTTGTTTTTGTTTTTCTTTTTTTTTCTTTGTAGTCCTGGTGGTATCTGGAGGCCCTGGGGACACAAAATCTAGTAAGTGATTGGATCATTTCTTCTCTGAACATTGCATGTTTTAGATTCATTAAAATCCTGTATGTTCCTATAGTTCCTTTGTTTTCCCTGCCTATTTAATATTTTATTTTATGAACGTCCTCAGTTTATTCACATATTCTCCGTAGATAGATTGACCTTTTTTTCCTGCTAAGAATGTTTGCAAGCGTGTCTTCTGGTACAGAGGGCATACTCCCTTGGTTATTCACTTGATAATGGGGTGCTGGGTTGTGGAGGCAGCACACCATGACCAGCTCTCCTAGGGAATATGAAGCTGTTTTCCAAGTGGTTCTACCAAATTATATATATTTTGTATTTAGCTGGTTTATTTTTGCTCAAGTTGTATATTTTCAAAAGTAATGGGTGAGAGTGTCACTTTCTCCATGTCCTCATCGATACTTGCTCTTCCTAGATATTTTTAGTTTTCCCTCACGTTAATCATTGGGACCCCGAGGGCGAGGCTGAGATCTTGATATTTGGTCGACCCTATTACCAGAAAGATGTATCCAAGATGATCATGGATTTGGCTGACCATCATCGCCAACTCCGGGCACGAAGCTCAGAGAAATCCACTCACTACCCAGGATGTAGCGACCCAACGGTCCCCCGACGCTGTCCCGGAGGCGGTGACCCAGACCTCTCCAAAGTCTGTGGGGGAGGCGGTGACTCAGCGGTCCCACGACACAGCCCAGGAGGTGGCGACTCAGAGCTCTCCGAAGTCTGTTCGGGAGGCGGAGACCCAGCAGGACCCAGACGCTGCCCAGGAGGTGGCAACTCAGAGTAGCTTTCATGTTTTAATGTACCTTTAATGTTCATTTCCCAATTACAAATGCATCAGTGAGAAAAATAGCACTTTCTTTTCATTTAAAATTGTAAATGTTTATTTATTTATTTTGAGACAGATAGAGAGCAAGGGAGGAGCAGAGAGAGACGGAGAGAGAGAATCCCAAGCAGGCTCCACTCCCTCAACATGGAGCCTGATGCAGGGCTTGAACCCACGAACTGTGAGATCATGATCTGAGCTGAAATCAAGAGTCAGATGCTTAACCGACTGAGCCGCCTGGCTACTCCCAGAATGGCACATTCTTGTATGTGCTTGGTAAATTTTCCAGAGCTAAAAACTGGGAGGATGGCCTTGAACAAGAAGGAAAAGACCCCTGTTCTGTTGGAATAAACAATAAACAAACAAACAAACAAAAAAAACAAGAAAAGAAGTAAACTGTGATACCCGTAAGGTGGGGTGGGGGGTGGGGTGGGTATGATGGGATAGAGAGAAAAGGGAAGTCTACTTTTGGTTAGGTGGGTAGGAAGGCTTCTCTCACAAAATAACTCCTAATAAAATAGGTAGGAATATGGAGTTGATGGTATCCAGGGTAACTATAGATTACCATCCAAACCAGGGCACTTTTGAGAGGACAAAATGCCAAAACAATGGGTGTAGACTGGGACTTGCCAGAACGAATAGTTCTGTACGGTGACACAAAAATCCTAATATTATTTATATCCACGTTTCCTCTCCTGGGCTCAGGAAACCCCATGAAAACTCACCCTTGGGCTTTTCTCATTTCCCACTGCAGCCCTCAAAGTGGCAAACCACTCCAGATGGGGTGGCGACAAGCTACAAGATGATGGAGACTCCATTATTCTTGGACCTCGAGTAAGTAGATGAGCAGAGCCCACTTAACGTCATGCTGTAAACCGAATAAGTGAGAAATAAACCTTTGGTTGTTGTGTTTTAAGACATTAATAATTGGGATTTATGGGGCATCTTGGTGGCTCAGTCGGTTGAGAGTCCAGCTCTTGATTTTGGCTCAGGTCATGATCCCACGGTCCTGGGATAAAGCCCCACATTGGGCTCTATGCTGACTGTGGGGTCTGCTTAAGATTCTCTCTTTCTCTCTGCCTCTCTCCCCCACTTTAATGTTCTCTCTTTCTCCCTAAACAAGTATAATAGTAATAATAATAAAATAATAACTCACTTATTCATGACTATCAAATATCATGTGGGCCACCATAATGACAATAATAATGAAAGTTCACATTTTTACAAGACCAGTGCTCTAACCCCTGAGCTACGGAGTCTCGTTAAAAGTTCACATATTTAAACTCATGCTGGTCATATGGTATTTAACATGTATTACTATCTTCATGACAACTCTGTGAGGTAGGTAAAATCATTACTCTACAGATTAAGACTTTCCATAAGATACAAGTTGAGATTACAGAGACACAATGAGATAAATAAATGTTGCTTTCCCTGTTTTATTTGTACAGAGGAACAAGAACAAGAGAGTGCTCATGAACATGGGCATACACATGGAGATACACAAAGCTGGGGACAAGCATTGGCCGCTGACATATACAAGCCACTTGCTACTGTTTAGGTCACATGACCTCTCCGAATCTCAATCCCCACATCAGCAAAAATGGAGAGAATAAGCAGCCTATAAAATTACTGTGAGTATCAAATGAGATAATTAAATTCTTCCCATGTCTGGCACCTAGAAAGCCAATAATAACTAGTGATGTTTATGATTTTTGTCATCATCAACATTGTCATCACAAGTGGTCGGACCACATCTGGAACTTTGTGTTCAGTGACCACACTTTACCTTGGACATTTACAAATTAGAGTGCCATTAGGATTTGCGCCATGCACAATCTGGGGACCGTATCTTTGTGGGACAGGAGTGAGAAAAGTTAGTGTGGGGAATGTAAGTTTCAGATAATTATCTTCTAGTATTGGAGAGGCAATCACAAGAGGAAATATTAAATATGTGATGTAATTCCAGAACAATGGCCATGGAGAGGAGTTTCAGGGAGAACTTTCTAACAGGCAAAGTTATTAAAAATTCAGGGGGTTGCCTCATGAGTCTGTGAGATTGACCAGTCCTTGATGACTCAAAAGCAGGTCATGCCATTGTAAAAGGGAATCTTACGTGGAGTTAGAGGTTAGACTAAATGGACTGTACAAGTGGTGTGAGTCTTCAAGGAAGAGCCTCTTCAGGGCACAAACGGTGCAGACTCTACACAACTCGCACAGACAAGCAGTCATCTTTTTGAAAAGAATTCCAGAGTACTGGTGTCTGTGTTCTTTTTATGTGAAAATAGGAATTCAGGGCCATTTTGGAGAATTGTTCTGGGGATAAAAATGCAGGGGCGACTGATTCAGTTCTAGTCCATGCATTATGCGGTGTGAATTGCAAATTGCATTTTTTAATGTTTATTTTTGAAAAAGAGAGAGAGAGGGAAAGGCAGAGAGAGAGGGAGGTAGAGAATCTGAAGTGGGCTCTGCATAGAGAGCAGAAAGTCCAATGTGGGGCTTGAACTCACAAACCATAAGATCACGACCTGGTTGGACGCTGAACCAACTGAACCACCCAGACCTTGCAAATTACTTTTATTGATGTGTTTTTTATTTCGTTTTAATTGTATCTCTCAAGAATGTACTCTAAGCTTCACTGGGGCAATGACTATGTCTGTCTCATTTACTTCTCCCCTCACAGTACCCAGCAGAATACATGATGCACATATTAATGTTTGCTGAATGAACAAATGAATGAATGGCAGCAGAATGTACAGGATTTAGTGACCTTTTAGATGGGAGACAAATCCAAAGGAGGATAAGTCAAAGACGGTTCCCAGTTCTGAGTTTAGGTAACCAGTCAGATGATGGAACCACCTACACTGGAAACGTAGGAAGAATAGATATTTGGGTTTGTCTGAGGGTGACTGTGAGTTACATTGTGATATATTGTATGTGAGGTCCTTGTGGGACACCCAGATAGAGACCTCTAGGTAGGCAGCTTTATGTGTGACGAGGCACTTTGCCTAAGGACATGTCTAGCAGCCACCAGTGTCTGTGACACAGATAGAGCCATGGGGATGGATGCCATGTCATGAAGCGCATACACAGACAGATATGGGGTAAAGGCTGAGCAAAGTCTTTGGGAGGACCAACCATTCATGCAACTGGAAGAAGAAGATAGCCTCTTGAAAGAAATCCAGAAAAAAATGCAGCAAAAAGGTAAATAAATAAATATAAATAAATAAATAAATAAGTAAAAATAAGTAAAATAAACCGGGAGGGAAATCAGGAACATTGCAACATGAGAGATTTTTGTATCTGGACAAAGTCTAAGAAATTGAGGCAAGGCTCCATACATTCTGTCGCTGCAACATCGAAGTCATTTAATTGCCAAGCACTTAGAGTCAAGATTCATACCTTTAGAATACAAACCTGAAACTTGACCTCACACCTTTGCTTCAATAATTCCAGAGGTAAGGAACTCACTTTCTCAGAAGGCAAATCACGGGTGACCCTGATAAAATATGTATACAGAAAGTTTAATAAAAGTTGAGTTATTTCGTTCCAGTTTTTATTTAGACTTCTCTAGATCAGGTCTAAACGGTAATTTATTAAACGATGCCCCATCCAGGCAGAAGAAATATAGGGAACACATCCTTTATTCGAAGCAAATGTTCCACCAGGGAAAACTTCCAAAATGTAGGATTCTGACTTAATAAAGGGCCGAGATCAGACCATCAATAGTGAGTTAAACCTACCCCAAGAGAGTTAAAGGAATATAAATGCATTTATAAGAAAAGGAAAGAAGCGGCAGCAGGGGCTGAGGAGACAAAAGCTACTAAATGAAATTAATGATGACTCTAAACTGACTTCTTTCCTGAATTTATTTTAGCATCTGTCTTGAACAAAGGAAAATAAAATAGCAATCTGGATAATTGGAAAATAATAAAGACACATTTTTAAAAGTCGGTAGCAATAATAACCTTCTGTATACTTAAATATACACAACTTTAGAGTTTTGTGGTCCTATTGTACGAATGAGCTGAGGAGTAGATACAGTATACAACTTCTAATTGTTGGGGGGTGCTGGGAAGTTGGCTGTTCACATAATATTTATCCTATAACCCCTCTTAATGTCTGAAATTTTATAATTTAAGACTGTGCTGTTCAGGACTGCAGCCCAATCCATATGTGGCTATTTAGATTTGATTTAAAATAATTAAATTAAAATAAAAGTAAAAATTTAGTTTCTCAATTGCACCAGCCACATGCTAAGTGCTCAATAGTGGCAATGGAGCCAGTGACTACCCTACATGACGTCCATATAGAAAGCATTTCTGTCATCTTAGAAAGGTCTGTTGGATAACTCTGACTAAAATGGAATCCTTTGTGGGGCACCTGGGTGGCTCAGTTAGTTAAGCATCCAACTTTGGCTCAGGACATGATCTTGTGGTTTGTGAGTTCAAGCCCTGCGTCAGATTCTGTGCTGACAGCTCGGAGCCTGGAACCTGCTTCACATTTTGTGTCTCCCCCTATCTTTGCCCCTCCCATGCTCATGCTCTGTTTTTCTCTGTCTCTCAGTTTAAAAAAAAAGTTTAAAAATTAAATGGAGTCCTTTGTGTTGGAACTTCCTAGAAATTTTCAGCTAAAGGGCAAATTGTGATAAGTTGTGGAAATAAATTAACACCTGGTAGAGATAAGCATGTGAGATTGCTTTGAAGTCACAGGGTTGGAGTGGTACTGAACCAGACATCTATTACATGATGGCCATGAACATCAATTTAGGTTTGTAACTCAAAAGTAAGCACTCAGGAGTGTTGGAAATCAAGCTGAGGGCTACCAAAATCCACACTCCAAAATCCAACTCTCTGCTGCCTTCCCACTCCTGTGTGAGAATAATGTAGAAGAACTATTGAATGAAAGAGTCAAGTCTCTCAGCAGGTGGCATAGTTTGGGACAGAATAAGAGAGGCGACGCTGTGCAAATGGCTGGAAGGATTAAGTTTAATGTCAGGAGAGTAAGATAGAAAATAATAAAATGCATAAGTATATGATGAAAGGGAAAGAAGAAAAAAAAACAAAACCCCAAAGATCAAATTGACTCCAGGCGCAATTCTGTTTTGTCTAAGAACTCAGGAAATAACCTCCCAGGCAATAATCTGACAAGTGATTGGGACCAAGCTTAAGCCGCAGTTTTGCATTCTACTGGCATTGAATCTTGGACATATAGCTCTGCCCATTCATGACCGTGGAGCTGGGGCACCCATACTGAGCTGACGTCACTTACCCAGTAGCAGCAATTATAACAACCAGTTAGGGTTTGGGTCCATTAAGAGAGATCGTTTGTGTGCAAAAAGGGGGACAACTTATAGAAGCAAAGCTTGGGTCCTGAGCAAGTTCAAGGTCAAAAGCAAGTAAAAGAAAAGGACAAGGTGAGGAGAGGTAATTCCCCTTTTACTGAGCTAGGAGAAGCTAACAAAATTGTCATTAACACAGTAGGAAAACAGTGTCAAATTTATACACCTTTCCTGAGCATCAGTTTCTTCACTGTACATGGGGACAATTCTTTGTAAACACTTAGCATTCACCAAGAAAATACTGTCATTTCTGCAGGTCATAATTCATGAAAAACAGAACAGAATTATTGTAAAAATGCCCCAGCTTTTCCCTCTCTGTGTCCATTAAAGGAGAATTCTGGATGAGCTCATAAAATAGTTATCCCCTCTTGGTTTCCCAGTGCCAGATGTTTGACTTCACAGTCTCATACTCTGGACATCGAATGCAGAACTCTGGAAAAATGGGAGAGAAAGAAGGACCATGGCAAAGGCACCCGGCTGGCTGGATGTACAATTAGAGGGGACTGACATACAAGGTGTGGGAGCAGCTGTGACATGAGATAGAACAGAATGGAAGAAAAAGAGAAGTAAGCAATTTACATCCTGTTCACAAAATTTGGGGAAAATATTAATTTACTTAATTTGTTGTTGTTGAATATGTTCTTGTGACCCCGGCACTTTCCTGAGATGAAGAGGCAGGTGGACCAGCTTTTTGCATCATTACATCGGACAACGTCACTATAGCCAGTCATTGGTCCCCAGGCAAATGACTTTCTTAGAGACTTCTACTTTCTCTTCAGCAGCATTTTGCTTCCATTTTTTTTTTATAAAGAAAAACAAAGCCACGGTATCATGAGTATGTTAAATGGTTAATTAGACTTGCTAACCTGTTAAATGGCTGTGACACAAGTTTTAAGATCTTGTCTCAGCAAAATTATGATTGACTTTAAGTTTTGTGATGCCTAAGTCACTGGCGCATTGAGAAAACACTTGGTTAAACCAATGACAGTCGGGGCTATGTAGCGTTAACAACCACATCACAGGGCCCTTACCAGGTTTCAGTGAACTAGAGTAAGTAGAGTGTAAGCTATTAATTGCCTAGACAAGTGTAGGTTTTATGGTGGAATAGAACATAATTGCAACTTTACCTTAATGAACAAATCAGCAAATATGTTGAGTACCTGAATTAGCATATTTGTCATAAAAATAAATGATGTTTTAACTGGCTAACTGTGCATAGCTCTGTTCCTGCTGTTTAGCGAAGGTTCCTTCTGGCTTACCCTTCTGTATGAATCATAGGCTAGTATCAAATACTTGTGTGTGAGCATAGTGGGTATTATGAAAATAATGTGGCCTTTATATCCAGGCTTTTACTTATTTGTGTATGCATTCATCTAACGAATATTTATTGAGACTATGGAGTCTCTTTCAAGGAACGATGCTTTTGAGATCCCAGGAATTCAAAGAAAGGCTAATATGGAGAAATGATTGAGCTGAGATATGAAAAGCAGAAATAATTAGGGGCTCAAGAGGGAACTCTTTCCCATACAGAGAGAACACTGTGTGCAATGGACCTGCCGCAAGCCCAAGGATAAAGGACCGTGAATATACTATAGTTCAAAGAGGAGAGATGGGGCTGTGCCAAGGTGGAGGGAAACACAGCCCATCTCTTTAGTGTCCTGCAGACCACACTGATAATTGGGAACTCATTGAAATAAGGAAGCTACCTGGTCAGACGGACTGTTGCTGCAGGAAAGAGTGGTTGAAAGCCCATCACTTGAGTGGCAGATAAGTTAGTCCCAGGAAGATAGAAGGGTAGCTGGTTATAGGAAGGTAACCTATAACCGAGGGTAGTAGGGTCATAGGTTACCTACTAGTAGACTAGTACACTCTGTTCCAGTAAGACGTTCCTAGATATGAATTACATCTTGACCTTCGCTCTCTTAGCAGAGACACCAAGACTGTTACATCTCTAAGGCTTAGTTTCTTCATTTTGAGGCTGGAATAACATGAACTTGAAGATTTGTGGAATCAAATGAATGACTATATGTAAAAACAGATTGTCAATTCCAAAGTGGTATGTAACCTCAATCACATTGCTCACTAGCCCTGTTTACTTTAGCACTGCAGTTTTGGGCTAGTATTGAAAGACAGCTAATTGATAGAAAACGAACACAAGCTCTGAACTCAAGCCAATGACTTCACAGTGTCTGGTTCCTGTTGCCTGTCTCTCCTTGTTCTCAACCCCTCTTCTCTGAGCACTTTCCACTCCAGCTGCCCTGGCCTCCTTGAACTCACAGGCACCTCTCCTCATACAGTCTTCTCTCTGTAAAGTCCAAAGTGCTTCATAGCACCAGCAACCCCAGCCAATTCCTCATAGGTGGGTCAGCATTGTCTGTTTGTTTTTAATCATAGCATTCACCATTTTTATGCATACCATGTAACTTGTATAAGTCCTGTTTATTTTTCTGTCTCCTCCTATAAGATTACAAGTTCCATGAGAAGAGGGAAACCTAAGTGGTTTTTTTTTTCACCGATGTATCAGGCAGAACAATGGTGCGCCCATAGAAGACATTCAACAAATTTTTCTTGAATAGATTCAAATGCCATCTGTCCTGGAATCAATATGAAAACGTCTATGCTCTTTGGCCTTTCAATGATATCCATCAAACTTGTCATTGCCAATAAATGTTGCAGTGTGACTTCATAAGGAAGGGTTAATAGATATGATTAAGCAAAGGAATCCTAATTTTCAATGTGTCTATGGAAAAAATAACCTGGAAGTTAACATCAACCAAATATCATTGCAGAAATTAGTGAGTAACTGAGTAAGTAATAAAAGAAAATGTTCAGAAACTAATGAAATAATTGGCAATGGATGCTGCAGAACTATGAAGAAAAAATTATGCTCCATGAATCTGATCTCCCTTTGAAGAACTTGTTAAATGAGTTTATGGACAGCTTCAATAATTAGTTGAGAAAGTCTTGGCATGTTCTAACTGCACCATCTCTATGTGACTTCATTCCTCACAATATATGCATCTGAGATCATAGAACACATGTATAAAGACACCTCTCTTGGCTATTTGATGAAAATTGCTTCTCATATTGCTACCCTATCACTCTAAGACCCTTATCGAACTTTATCTGTCTTCACAGCACCTACCACTACTTGAAATATACTATTTTGTATTTGTTTATTGATTGTTTGTCTCCTTCAGTGAAGGATTAGCTCTATCAAGTCAAGAATTTTGTCTGTCTTGTTCTCTGTTATATCTCCACCCCCTCAGTAGGAACTGGCACACAGCAAATGCTTGATAAATATAAAGTAAATGAATAAATAAGCACTTTTCCATTTTTTGTGTGTGGAGAGGGGGAGGAAGAGGGAGGCAGATGGCAGTGCTCCTCTGATGTCCATTCCAACGAAGTGAAACTTGGGGATTTAAAGTCTTTCATCATTTCACTCAGCAATTCACTGATGTGTGTACACAGGTTGGGGATAGTGAGATAGGGCTTCAGCTTTCAGGAAGCTTGCAACTTCATGAGGAGGAAATGCACAGTTAATAACAGCAGGTCTAGATGGGCCAAAGAAATGCTCAAGATTGTGGAAATGACAGAACTGAGCCAAAACAGGATAATTTCCTACTGAAGTGGGAAGGCTGTGTGGGGAAACCAAAGCATTGAGGATTAGTTTTTCTCACTTTCTTTAACTTCTGTTGCCTCTCCCTAAATTGTATCCTACTTATTTGTTCATCCATGAAAGCACCATTGCTCTGTCTCATTCTCAAAGCAGTGGCCTTGGCATTTCATTTATTAAAGCACCCATATTCCTCACCTTACACATTTAACATTCATTTCACAGGAACCTTCCTTTGAAAGCCCACCTTAATGAATTACTCCTTACTCCTTACTCTATAATTGTTTAATTAAGTGGCATTTACTATAAGTAGTACATATGGACTATGCACTTTGAATCTAAGCTGAAATCCCTGGGAAGTAGTGATACAAGAGATCATAATGCAAGGCAGAATTAAGAATTATAATAAAGCACTATGGGACCAGAAGAAAAAGAATGACCTATTTTCCAAGGAAGCAACCCTAAAGCCAAGATTTGAAGGATGAATAAGTTTTCACCTGGCCAAGACGGGAGATATGGGCAGAGGGAACAATAGGGAGCAGAGATATGAAAATGTAATGCCAAGTGTGAGTAGCCCAGTGAGGCTGATCTGCTGTGTGGAGTGCTGGGAGATTGGATTCGAGCTATATTTTGGAGTTTGATTAGGAAAACCTTTGGATGTCTTGCTAAGAAGTTTAAACTTTGTGCTATAGGCACATGGGAAATATATTTAAGAGAGGAAAGTGATATAATCAATTCTGGCTTTGGACAAATAACTCCGCAGGAGAGGAGCAGGGTAGGGAGAGATTAGAAGCACATTCATCACCCCAGGGATGGCAACTTTTACAACATTTTTAAACGATTGTCCAAAATGCTCTGATGTAAAAATCAAAAAGCTATTTTAAGGAGTGGAATTTTAGATGACTGTAATCTTTAGGTTGGCTTCCTTAATCTCTTTTAAGACTAGCATTATTTTACTTTTGCTATCATTTTGAAAGATTGCTTTGAACACTTTTAAGTTTGTTAAAATATTTACCAGTTATGTCCAACATTGAATTTCATGCTTGCTGGGCTATAAACTCCTGGAATTATTACAATAATAAGGATGCAGTGGTATAAGAAAAAGAAGGAAAGAACATAATACTGTTTAAAAATTTCCTACATACCAAATGCTTTTTAAATACTCTTTCTTTTACATTTTTATAAAGTCCCTGTGAAGAAAGCATTATTATTTTTATCTTACAGTTATGGGAATTGGAGCAGAGATGAAGGAAATTGCCCAATATCCCACAGCTCTAAAGAGACAGAGTTGGAGTTCTGGTCCATGTTTAGATAACTCCAAAGCCCATTTGTTTCCATTTGCTATTTCTGTGAAATAAGCAGGAATTGAAGACCTACTACGTGTTCTTAGTGGACACTAGACTTTGGGAATATACCACACGTAAGCTGGTTATTCTTAATTTTCAATATCCCCACCCAAAATAATGAATTCTCCACCCTTCAACCATACCCTGTGTCTCAGGAAGCTAACTTTACAAGGTTACATGTTTTATTGATCTCTGGTCACTGAGGGTCCATGGTAGGAGTTTAGAGAAAGTAAGAGACAGTTTATCTCCCACAACTACTCCCTGTCTGCTTTGCTGTGGCTTTCCTGTCTCTGGCTATGTTTCTCTGAGGTCATGCTAGGAAGCCCTCTTCTGAGGTTTCGTTTTCTTGCCGGGCTCTGATCACACCACTCCTTCCTCTTGCCTCTTCAGTCCTAGAGGTGGTATCAGCTCCTCACTGCTTTAAGTCCTAAGGCACTTCCCTGTTCCTTCCAGTTCTTTTAAACTTTGCTCATAACTCAACAGACCTTTCATTAAACTCTCTCCAATGAATTCTTGGACAATTTTATTCTAGGGCCCTCGTGGATTTAATAACCTCCCACTAGGCTATAAACTGCATGAGAGTGGACACCATGACTGCCTGGTTTATGAACTCATTCTCAAGGACAACTAGTTCTTTTTTAAAATATTTGTTTATTTTTGAGAGAAAAATAGAGAGTGTGCAAGAAGCAGCAGAGAGAGAGGGAGACAGAGGATCTGAAGCAAGCTATGTGCTCAGAGCAGAGAACCCAATGTGGGGCTCAAACTCATGAACCCCAAGATCATGACCTGAGTTGAAGTTGGCTGCTTAACTGACTGAGCCATCCAGGCACACCAAAGATAGTTAGTTCTTAAAAGGACTGCAGGTACACAGAGCCTGACAAGCTGATAAAAAATGTGACTTATTTTTGGGGTGCCTGGGTGGCTCAGTTGGTTAGACAACTGACTCTTGGTTTCAGCTCAGGTCATGACTTCATGGTTCGTGAGTTCAAGCCCTGTGCTGGGCTCTGTGCTGACAGAGCAGAGCCTGTCTGAGATTCTCTCTCTCAGTCTCTCTTTCCCTCCCCTGCTCATGCTATTTCTATATCTCTCAAAATAAATAAATAAACTTAAAAATGTGTCTTATTGTTGACATTTTCATGTTCAGATATAACCATTTGCCTACCTTGCACCCATGTCTAGGGTTTTTCCAATGTGTTTTGTTCAGCTGCATTTATCCCAGACTTATTCTTGCAACATCTATTCACAGGCCATTTGCCATTCCAATGTCAAGTAAGATTCTACTTATTTGGGGTGGTTGGGAAAAGGATATTTTGATTAAATAAATGTGAAGAACCCTGTTGTGACAGAATACTTGCAAACGATTTTACTGTTTGTCAGTTTATCCCAGTTTCAACGGAGACATGTCCTTCAAACTTTCTGAGACTACCCTTTTGTATTTGTATAGACAGAATGATATGATACATATATATAGTCATTTCTATTTATTTTTGTGAAAACGAAAAGGTTCTTCTTCCCCTGCAAGGAGCTCAGGTAATTTCCCCCAGGCATGCCAGAAGACCAAGTTTCTTTGAGCCAACGTACCTCCCACACCAAATGCATGTTCATAAGTATTTGTCAGCTTCAACTCTCCAAGATGAGAAGTCCCAGCCATATGTTCTGAGCCATTAGGCCTAGACTGAGCAGTATAAACAGATGGGCCCACAGGAAAGAAGCGAGACACTGGCAGAACCAAATCCTGGAACTTGGGTGCTCTCTTTGACAAATGAGAATTTTCTGGATAATAGTAACAGTGATGGCAGTAAGGGCGGTGCTGAGAAGAACCAGCCTTGTTAAAAATTGGCTCTCGCCCATGTAGACTCTGTGCAACAGCCTGCATCCTACAAGGCTGTCTTGAAACCTAAATCTTCATGGAAAAAAGTGGTGAGCATGTGGGATTATAGCATTCATGGCAGCAGAAGGAAGCGTTGTCAGATCTAGTCTATTAGTTTTAACACATATATATTTTTTAAAGTGGGACTTATTTATAAAAATACATTTTATAGGGAAGTCCAATATAAAGAAAGTAATCTCTTTAGTATGTCTTTGACTTTGGAAAATTACTGGAGACATTATTGTAGAAGATATTACCATTGGCTAATTGTCAAACAGTAAGAATCTGGAAAGATATGGCAATCAATTATTAATAATAATAATAATAGTTACTATTTATGAATTATTTACAGCATGTCCAGTAACATTCTAACCTATGAGCCCCTAAACTACAGCTGCAGGCCAAATCTGGCCCATCATCTGTTTTTGTAAAGAAAGTTTTATTGGAACACAGCCACACACATTTGTTTACATACTGTCTAAAGCTGCTACCTTCACTGCAAGAGCAGGGTTGAGTCGCTGGGACGAAATGGTGTGGTCTGCAAAGCTGAGAATACTTACTATCTGGCCCTTTTTTTAAAAATTTATTTATTTTTGAGAGATAGAGACAGCATGAGTAGGGGAGGGACAGAGAGACAGGGAGACAGAGAATCTGAAGCAGGTTCCAGGCTCTGAGCTGTCAGCACAGAGCCCGAGGCAGGGCTCAAACCCATGAACCATGAGATCATGACCTGAGCCAAAGTTGAATGCTTAACCAACTGAGCTACCCAGTTGCCCCATATTATCTGGCTCTTTACAGAGTTTACTGACCCCAGAGGACCAATCTAAGCTCTTCACATGTTTTTTAAGAATTTTTTTATTCATTTTTCTTTGAAAGACAGAGGGAGAGTGAGTGGGAGAGGGGCAGAGACAGAGAGAGAGAGAGACAAACACACAGAATCTGAAGCAGGCTCCAGGCTCTGAGCTGTCAGCACAGAACCCGATGTGGGGCTCGAACTCATGAACCGTGAGATCATGACTTAGGCTGCTTAACCAACTGAGCCACCCAGGCGCCCCGTCCCTCACACATTTTATCTTCTTTCTTTCTTCCTTCTATGGACTTAAGAAGTATGTAGTATTTTTATCTTCATCTTATAGATGAGTAAACTGAGAAACAAAAGAGCTCATTAGCCTAAAATCTCACAGCTAGTAAGGGATTCAGTCTTTTGAAAGTCTGCAGGTAGCATTTATGTAGCCCTCCCTTCTTTCAAGCTTATTTTGCCTATTTTAATAATCCACACTGAGTCAAGGAATTTGTGGAGAATTGGTCTTTCTATTCTATTCTATTCTATTCTATTCTATTCTATTCTATCCAGATTGCCAACTCCTAAGGGAGCATCAAGAGACTTTAGCTTTAACTGGTATGGCCCAGCAGCTTCCCTTGCTGAGTCCCTCCTTCTTTCAACTCGTCCCTTGCCATGCCTCTGACTCCCAAACCCCTCTTCTCTATCCTTCCCTTCTGGATGCTTCGCCACACTCTTAGATTCATGAGTCTTTCCCTGAGACCCTGAGAGGGTTTAGATTGCAAATAGGTAGAGAAGAAAGGTGAAAAGAATATTCCTTTGCAGAGTCAAACACCATCTATAAGGGAATCTGGACCCTCAGCCTTTTTTGCTCCCATGCTCTTTGGGGTTATTAAGCTAAAAGGGTTTCCATTTCTTTTCTGTCCTTTGAATTGTAGTGTAAAAGGTCTCCTTCCCCTTTCCTAATTTACTATATGCCTGGCTGACAAAGGAAGTGGGAAGGTTTTAGGACCCAGGTAGGAGGTGGGGGTAGAGAAACTCCTTACCCTGTGACTATGTAAAATCAAGCAATGTACAAAGTTTTGGGTGAGGGCGGAGCAGGAACTGACCCTGACATGCTCAGGCCCCTGGCCATGACTGAAGCAATGACCCAGAGCACTGGTACCCAAGAATATAGTTTTAACAGCAGCTGTTGAAATTCTTGTGATGTAACATACATGAAGCCCCCAGTTCTGGTGACGGGAATGTGCAAGTTGTTCAAGATACTACATTTACTGATAGGAAGGTGTTGATGATGCTGATGGTGGTTATCCTTGGGACTCCCAGGTCAAGAAAGTTTCTATTAGAGCACACCAGCAGTTCCTTAGGGCTGTGTTCTCAGGAAAAGAGACTTGAAGAGGAGGCAGAGACCGTTGTTGCAATGGACTCTGAACTGGTCATCTGCCTTTGTGCATAGGTACCATGATCAAGCCACCTCCTAGCTTCAGCCCTATCCCAGGTTCTCCATTAGCACATGGGCAGAAGAGAGTGGCTCTTCTGTTGCATGAACTGCAGAGCTTTTTAGAGTCTTGTTCTCTTTCCAGAATTTTCTACTTCTATTAAGTAGGTATCTCTCACACGTTAGAATCTGTTATGCCCTCGTCTATTTGTAATTTCAAGTACTGTTTTTACTCCTCTATGCTTTCTGCATGCTGTTTTCTGAACCTCGAGCACCCTCTTCTATCACTGCAATCTGCCATTGTTCCCTTGGAAAGTTACAACTAAAGTAAAATTTATTCTGGAATCATCTTTTCTGAGAAGTTTTTCTTGAACTCCTTTCCTCACCCTCCATGGCTAAAAGAGCTACTTTTGCTGTACACTACTTAATGCTTTGTGTATGATTGTATTATTCAATATAGTGTAATGTAGATCTATTTGTTTCAATGGTGTCCTCCATGAAAGTCAATGAACTTATCAGGGTAGATATAGTTTTATGAAGCACAAAGCTTGAAACAGTTGCTTGGACTGAGTTTGTGAGCCTGTTTCTCAGGCGTACATTTACAATCTTAGGATGAGTAAGCATCTTTAATACAGTAGCCCCTAATTTCTGCTCTCACATAGAGTTGTCTGATCGAGTGTAGAATGAAGGCTAGATGCATATATGACATTGATGGAAGATTGTCTGGCTATCTCTGTTTGACAAAGTTATAAAATATTTTATTTTTTATAATTTTCTGAGCTTTTTTGTCTATTTCTCCATAACAAACATATGTTTCTTTTATATCAGAGAAAAAATGAAATTCTAATGTATCCCTTCTAGGGATTTTTCCCAAAGGGAGTAAATTCTTATTTTATATTATAGATGATGTCAGACATTGTTGGTTGACCAACCCAATACCTATTGCCAATTCCTTTCTCTCTTGATCTCATTTTATATAGATGTTAGAGGAGCTAAATATTCACTTTCCCAGAGTTTTTTGCAGCTAGAGTGGATACGTGGACATCACACTGTTGGAGTGTGGCCAACATCATTGCCTACCACTACTTCCTTCTTTGAGTACAGATGTGATGCCTGGAGCTATGGTAGCCATATTGCAACAATGAGCTCCAAAAGCATAAAAATAAAAAGCAAATACTCAGACCAAGGGTGAGGAAAGATAGAGAGAGCTTGAGACTTTCTTTGGTGTCAGTCATTTAGCCACTGCCCCAGCCTTGTTTTTCTACCTCAAGATGTCTTGTGACTTTGGGGAAAAAACTATATCATTTAAAATACTAGTAGTTAGTTATTTTTTGAATTTTCAGTCAAAGATAATCCTCACAGATACAGCTGTGTACAAAACTTTGTATACAATGATATCTTTGAGTCTTATTTTAAATGTTAAGAAGTGAACATGATATCTTTGAGTGTTATTTTAAAAGAAGTGAATAAAAAAATCTAATGGGAAATTAGTTTTTAAGATTATGAAGCCAGATAATCAGCTTTTAAAAATAAATTCTTGGAAGATACTAATGACTTAAATAAGTTCTTGTGATATATTATTAAGTTTGAAAACACAGGTTATAAATTTATACAGAAAATATGTTTTGTTTAAAATATGTGCATATGTATTGTAGAAAAATCATACTTGATACATTATTAACTGTCTTTGTTTCTGGGTAGTTGGACCATAATGATCTTTAGCTTACTAATTTACAAATTTCCATATTTTCCAAATGCACTTAAGTGTACATATATTATTTTTCAATTTAGTAAATTATGTTAAATATTCTTGCTAAAATTAAAAAATATCAGAGAACTGACATCTGGAATGTGGACAAGTTTGCCTTGTGGCCAGTATCAGGTGAATTCAATGGTAACTGGGGAAAAATGTAAATTGTATTAAAAAATTCTGGATTTTACTAGAGTTGAATCCATGCCAACATTGATAAAAACAGTCAGCCAATGATACATCAGAGGAATAACGGGATGTTAGATCCCTAAAAACAATAAATGCTTCCATGTGCTGTTGAATTAAAAGTGCGTTAAAATCCATTAACAGTGAAATGGAGTCTTACTGTGTCTTTATTCTTCTTCATGATCCCCTCTGAATGACTCAGACAATGGGCAAGAAGCCCATATAAAAGCATTGCTTTTTGTTTTCTCTTTGAGCTTTGTCCACCTTAGCTGTTTGGTTTCCTAAATGGCTTTCTCAATGGCTGCCAAGAGTCTTTGGGATGACAACCTGGAAACCCGATTTCGGGGCCCAAGGCATCGTTTAGAAAAAGGCAAATGGAAATCTCAGTCTCAAAATGATGAAACAGGAACTGTAGGGAGTAAAGAGAAGATTTTAATGTCAAAATGGAGGAATTGTTCTATTGGCCATTTAGAGGCTTTGTGAACTGATCTTTTCATCTCTCATGGCTCCAGTTTCTTCATCTGTGAAATGGGTTTTCTCTTTCCTCCCTCACAGTGTTTCTAGAGTACTGAAAGGAAGAGTGTCCACATGTAATGCACATTGTTTTGTCAGTAGTCATGGGAACTGAATATTTTAATAACTCCTACAAAACTGAAACACTGAGATTTTATTAAAGTGCCAATTAAACAAGGGTCACTAAAGGAGGAATGCGGAACTGATAACCTCATAGCACAGCGTTCTGTGAATCAAATCAGTGGAAACCCCTTCAGTTTTACTAGGTGAAGGGTTGTTGTGGCTCACTTCAACCACAAAGGTTCCAAGAGACTGAGTTCCTGCTAAATTATTTTGTAGCCTGAAAGGGGACCTATATCCTAAGTGGTTTTCCACTTAATGGGGTATCCAGAGCTCACCCACTCAAAATCATCACCTACACTCACTTCATTTTTTTTCACCCACTTCATTCTCAAAAGCGTTTTGGTTTCATTCAGATCTCTTCTATCCAGATTTTGTACATACAAAATGCTACTGGAAATTCCAAACAGCAATTGGCGAATGTAGTGGTTCGCTAGCACAATCTGTAACGTTTTCTCTGTTTAGATAGATTATGGATTGTATTTTTATAATCGTATGAAGAAAAAAGTCTTTTCAAAAGCTATCCCCTAGATGGAAAGAGAAAATGAAAGTTTTTGTTATTGGTATTTGTTTCTCATTTGTTTTGTTCTTTTTTGCTTTAAAAGTGTGATTATTCTTGAAAGTCTAAGAGTTTCTTTTTTGCACAGGACAATAGAGCCATTTTTAAGGTGTTCTGAGCATAAAGAATGACAGGCTGTGAGCTCTCTCCCTCCATTTCTCTTACAGTAGTTTCTTATATCTTAGGTACTTAGATTCTCTTCCTGAAGAAAAAATGTCCAGAAGTGATTGACCATCTTTGCATCGGTGCCTTGTACCAGCTATGGGTGTTTGAGATGCATCTTACTCAGACATTAATGGTATTTTTAATATTAACAGTAATAAAAATGTCATCTACTCTGAGGGCTAAATAGGTGCCAGTCTAATTACATGTGTTATCTAATTTAATCCATACATATGATAATCATATGAGGAGGTACCCTGAAATAAACTGAAACATGTATATTGGTTCAGTAATTTGCATAAGGTGACACTCAGTATGTGGCAGAGACAAGATTCAGTCAAGATGTCTGGCTACAGAGCCCGTACTCAAGAGACAACACTCTAGATAACAGGAGATAATACTCCTTCCCCAGACTATGACTTTCTTCTGCCCAGTGATGGCCTGCATGTTTGGAAGAGAAGGTGCACATATGCACTCGTGTATTCAGTCTTCCTTGACATCATCAGAAAGGACTGTAAGGCAATGGCCTCTGTGGACAAAATGCTTGTGGAGTGAGTCAGGAGGTCATGAACTCCATCCATCAAGAGTTCGTGATGTCACAGAGCTGGAAGAGGCTTAGAGGACACAATGGGCCTTTGTTGTTTTTGGATAAGCACCCAGTATCCATTACGCTTTCCTTTGGAAATTATACTTTCATTTCCTCTTGAGGAATAACCTCTTGAGTACATGAGTTACAGTCTGGTTTTCCAATCAATGCATAATCTAATCAAAAGTCTGGGTACATAGCCCAAGAGAGGAGGTCCATCAGATGCTCCCTTTCTGGAATTTGAGTATGAGTAGCATGATGAAAACACTGAAAGTAGCTGTAGTTTGCATTCATTCCAGAGATGGTAAATGGAGCCTGAACCCCACCCCAAACCAACTCATTGGCCTCTCTTTACTCCTTCCTATGCATCCACTTCCCTGAAATAGCCTTCAATAAAAGTTTCTTGTGGTTCCCAAATTCTAGAGCCTGTTTGTGACTTTCATCCAAAATACCTCAGCCATCATATAAGCCATAAGTCAAAACTTGTAGAAAACACAAGAATTCTCTACCCAGTGTTTCAGGTATTCCAGCTTCTATTTTATTGAAGAAATGCTTATGTAATAGTTTTTTTTTTTTGTCAAAGCTCTACTCTAGGTACTTTGTACATATAAATGCACTGAATATCTTCAGAGTTGGAGGAAAAAACTATTTCATGAAGCTACTCTTTCATTCTTAAAGCTTATGTTACAGGACAAGCATTACTTATATCTGGCTAAAATGTTTCCTCATTCTTTCTACCCTTGTGACCCTTGTCCTGCCATCTTCCATGCAGAATAATGCTGGATATGCTATCCTTCTGACCTCTTGTTTTTATGAAACCAGTTGTAGATTTAGACACATGGATAAACTATGCACAAATACCCTAGTGTAAGTCCTGCACCTCTAACTTGAATGTCTTCTGAGTTAAAAGATTATCCCTCTTCTGCTACCTGTGTCTAGCATGCAACAATCAAGAGTATTGCATTAGGGAATTCATAAAATCCTAATAAAACAAAAACAAAGAAGTTCCATTTTATTTCAATTCTGTCACTGTCAATGAAAAAGAGAGTCTCAAGGCTTTAGATTTTCAAGTCCTTTTCACGTAATGTTATCAGTTGCCCACATCCATGCATTATATTCATTCATGCATTTATTCATTCAATAAATATTTATTAGGTGTATATGCCAGGTGCAAGACACAGTGCTAGGTGCTTTGGGGTATAAAACAATAAATCAGACATGGGCATCTAACATCCAGATTTAAAAATCAAAAATCAAACATTTGTTTATTTAGTGTATATGGAACCAGTACCCAGACAATTATTTTTGTTTTCATTGTTGATTTTACTATTGTTTTTTCATTTTTTTCCTCCTCCTTCTAACTCCTTGATGCTATGTAGACACAGCTAGTAAAGGTGTAATTCTTGGAAACATCTTCTATAAGACAATGTCCAAGGAGAATGAATGACATATTAACTATTTCAAAGCACAAGAAGGGGCACCTGTGTGGCTCAGTCCACTAAGCATTCAACTCTAGGTTTCTACTCAGGTCATGATCTCACTATTCGTGAGTTCAAGCCCCACATTGGGCTCTGAGCTCACAGTGCAGAGCCTGCTTGGAATTCTCTCTCTCTCACTCTTTCTGCCCCTCCCTTGCTCACATGCACGTACTCTGTCACTCAACTTTTTAAAATTAAAAAAAAATAATAATAGCACAAGAAGAAACTTTTTCTCACTCCTTAAAGGATCTCCCATGATTATTCCATAAGAATTAGAGATTCGTCTCCAGACTGGTTTTAGTCTTTATTTGTTCCTGCTCTAAAATGAGCTTTGAGAATATAGGTGTAGCACTTTTATAGAAACCTTCAAGCATAGCAAAAACAATCAAAGCATAGCAAGGTGAAGAGAAGAGGAGAAGCAGGAGGAGTATGAGAAAGAATTTTAATTGTTTACGTAAGTATTTCCGGAGATATCTCATGGTCTATGCCTATTGACTGCTCACATACCACCAAGAGATGATGACAGCAGATTCATTAAAACCCACTGGTGGCAATTCATATAAGAATACTGTTTATAAGAGATGTCCACGTGAATGTCTCATTTCACTTTTGAGTTTAATTTTTGATGTTTATTTATTTTTGAGAGACAGAGGATGAGCAAGGGAGAGGCAGAGAGAGAGGAAGACAGAATCTGAAGCAAGCTTCAAGCTGTGAGCATTCAGCACAGAGCCTGACAAAGGGCTTGAACTCACAAACTGTGCGATCATGTCATGAGCCACAGTTGGGCATTTAACTGACTCAGCCACCCAGGTACCCCATCTCTCTTTAAATTTTAGAAGACTGCCTATACAGTATCTGGTGTCAGACAATTTGATGGGTTAATGTACCTGAAAGCAGGCCTCCTCTTTCCTACCCTCCAGTCTATTCTAAAGAGAGAAGGTAGATAATCTCTGGTCCAGGTTTGATGTGTTGGAGAAGACTCTCACCATTGCATTTTAAATACCATTTACTTTTCTTTCCTTTGCAGAGTTGTATGTCAGTTATTTACTCTTTTCCTTACCAAAGGATTCTATTCCCCAGAACTTTCTATATCCATCCTTACTCCATGTCCAAATATCCTTGAAGTAATACCAGTTCCCAAAGGTTAGAGGTATGGTAGAATGGAAGAGGCAGTGCAGAAAACATTGTCTCCACTGCCAGAAAATCCACAATATTCATGAAATTCAGTCAAGTTTGTTTTTATGCATGAAGAACAGTCATTCTTGTCAAGTGTTTGATGACATGGTTAGTCCAAAGATCAGAACTGGACAATTGTGTAGAAGAGAAGGGTCAAGTGCAAGGGAGGGTTTTACTTGCTTGGTTTCCAGCTTCTCTTTCCTTCATAGACTTATGTCAGGCATCAAGGGAAGAAGACACTATGACAAGGAGGAAGGAGTGTCTCCATTAGACCTGAAGGATCCCAAGGCGGGACTTCTTGGTTCCATACCCATGAGGCCACCAGAAATACATCTGAGAGAAAACCAGTACTACTTGAGCTTGTGGGTAGGTTACGTATGTAACAGTAGAAACGTCACCTCTAAATTCATCCAGACTTGGGTCTGACTTAAAGCTCTTGATACTCACTTTGTGGTTATGTCACCTAGAGCATGTTACTCACTGCTGCACTTTGTTGTCCTCATTTAAGAAATGGCATCACTGTCACAAGTTCTAGGTATTTGTGAGGATTGTGTGTGAGGATTACATGTGCAAAAGGTAGTGGTTTTCTTCCTTCTTTAGCCTTCTCTTCTTTCAATCTGTAGTAATAATTTCAACTCATCTTGTCTTAAAAAAAAAAAACAATTAGTAACCCTGCAACTTTTGGCATAGAACCAAAATGCAGACTGACATGAAGGAAATTAGGTGATTTATAGTACATTTGGTGCCCACATTTTGAATGGTAATATCCCAAAGGTTCATTTGTATGTAAGTCATTTAACGTGTTCCAAGCACTGAGCAGATGCTAATTGCTGGGTGCCTTCCAGATTAAAATGGCATCTGGCATTTGAGGAGTTCTTAATACAGCTTTGTCCATTCTCCTGCTGCCCATCATAGCAGTGAAAGAGGCAAAAGTTCACCCTTTCTGAAATTAAGACTTAAATTTTGAAAGGACTCATAGTAATCTTAAATTCAATGGAATATATTGTAATAAAATTTCAAAAAAAACCCTTATCTACCCTGTCTTCGGCAAATAGTTTTATTCATGTTCAAAGTGTGCTTCACAGAAGATTGGAAGAAAATTCTCTCATCTTAGATTATTCTCCTGATGAAGACACTCAGGTCTCTATAAAATTAAAACTAGACAAGTACACTTCTAATGCATGAGCACTGACTCCACCCTCCCCCCACCCCAGGTAATCAATTATCATTCTCTTCTCTTCCATCCCCAAAGAATACAGCAAAGCAGAAAGCATCAGGACTTTGGGAAGAAGGTTTTGGAAGTATGACTGTCAATAGTAAGCAGTGAAAGCAAATACAAAAAATACGTAGAAGCAGTGAATTTTGGATATTAGACAGAAGAGGTTATGTATGCAGTAGAGATGGAAAGGTTCCTGGTTTGATAAAATAGAGGCTTGTTACCTAAACATGTTGTGTATGTTATGTATGCAGCAGAGGTGGAAAGGTTCCCAGTTTCATAAAATAGAGGCATGTTACCTAAATGTGTCACCTAAGTATCTTACAGCAACCAGAAAATGGGTTGGGGGCCTTGCTCATCACTCCAGTTGTAGATCAGGAGATGGAAATCTAGTTGCAGACACATGGGCAGCAGAGTTAGGGTAATCTATACATTACTGGCAAACACTTGGTCTGCAGATACCTCACTTCTTCCATGTCTGATTAAAGAGTATTAAGAAAAGATTAGGCATATAAAATTATTTAAAAAGGAGTGAAATATATAAGAACGTGTTTCTAAAAATGAAATCTTGCAACCCAAAAGAAAATTGTAAAATTGAATACACAATCAAATACACCAAGGAAAAAAAACAGCATCTATTAAAAGGAGCAAAAATTTACAAAAGAAAAGTAACCTAAAATAAAAGAAGAGCAAACTGGAATGAAAACAAAGTTGGGTGAGCTAAATTTTTTTTATTCATTTTTTAGAAAGAAAGAGACAAAGTGTGAGTGTGAGCAGGGGAGGAGCAGAGAGAGAGGGAGACACAGAATCTGAAGCAGGCTCCAGGCTCTGAGCTGTCAGCATAGAGCTCGATGCGGGGCATGAACCAACGAACCATGAGATCATGATCCAAGCTGAAGTCGAATGCTCAACCGACTGAGCCACCCAGGTGCCCTGGGTGAGCTAAACATTTAAAAAAAAAGGGAGGGGGAAGGCGGGTAAGTAAAAATACCAAACTCTGCTAGCAGAATTCCAGAGCCTAATGAAGGCAGATGAAGGTGGCAGAAAAGCTAAGAATGTGGAGAATCAAATCAGGATGGTAGAGAAGAGCCTGAGGAAACAAAGATGGGAAAAGAAAGAAAGAGGACGAGAGAGAAGTTGATCACACAAGAATAGGAAAAAGAATGATGACTTACCCATATTTGCAGAATTTCTGTGTCTGCAAAGGGACTCTGTTGATAAACACAACAACTTTTGCTGATAAACAGAACAAATGGAGAGACGGAGTATCTAAAAGATCTCTGAGCCAATGACAACAAAAGATGCAGATGGAAAGAGGTCATGCAAAATCAGTGAGGTGTACAGGTGGACACGTCCAGGTAAACACATGAATTTCATATTTGAAGAAAAACATCCTACAAAAGCATCTAGAGAGAAAACAAGTTTTCCTCACATAGGAACAAAAAGTAGAGTAGCTCTTTTTGTAATGCAACACTTTTCTTATAACAGGACACTGATCTATAAAATATAAGCCAAATGCTGTTAAGGAAACACAACCATGATTAAAAGCCCAGGTTCTGAGGACTTGGTGAAATTAAATGCTACACAAAATGGAGCTCATGAGTCAAATACTTTTCTCACCCTAAAGGAAAAAATATATATTTCTCCCCTTTCAATATTATGACATGCAAATAATTCAAAAACAGCCCCTATGGTCTCTCATGCTGCTAAGCTGTACCATATGTGGCTTTAATTAAAATTTCCTTTTTCTTCCTCCCTTATCTGTATTTCAAAGATGTCTTAGTTATTTTTTTTTTATTGAGCCCGTATAATCTTGACCATCTCCATGCACAAACAAAAGGCAAATGCCTTCCCTAAGAGTTCCCTAGTGACTCTTTCACAAAGGGGGTTCAAAAATTCAGAGGCCATGAATGTCTCCAAAAAGTTTATTAAATCTCCCCTTACGTGCATGGTCTTTATGGGGAACATATTGAATCCTGTCTACTCCTTGTCCTCCATGGCTCCCAATCTTCCCCAAATTGGATGAATGTACCCTATGTCATCTCAATTTATTCTTTGTTTTCTCCATCTTCTAGTTTATCAGTGGGCAATCTTAACTCCACCAATACATAACGGCTCAAAAAATAGACTGAACCAAACTGGGGCTGATGAGAGAGGCTGTAGTCTCTTTAGAATTCTGGCTTCCAACGTCTTTTCACCCAACTACAGAGACTCTGTTTTCTTTGGGAGAGAATGTGGCGTGCAGATTAGCTCCTGCACTAAGTCTTGAGCTGAAATGGCCTTCCCTTGGATTAAGGCAGTGCGGTAGCAGAAAAAAAATAATTAGCTGCACAGCATATGTCCTTAATAGTTTGATAAAGGACCACAAGGGGCATTGTGAAGAAGATGAGAATGGAAAGGATTTCTTTTTATTAAGCTTAGCAGGGGAGGAGGTTTAAGATATTCATTTCCATAGATAAACAAACAAGCCAGGGAAAGGAACATCTGCAGGGAAGGGTTCCTCCAACGTGTAGCAGATGCGTTTCAACAGCAAAGCAGATCCAAGAAGCATTTTAGCGTTTAATTATTTAGCTATTTCACTGAGCTGAGGAGCAAGGAGGTGGGATGGATTGAGGAAGCATATTGTAAATTTACTGAGCCTGGAAATTCAACTCTGAATGCAGTTTCAGTCTCGACATGCTGAGGTTTCTCTCTGAACATATGCTAACTGCTTTTTGATTCACAGACCCCAAACGCAATCATGCCATCCCACACGTGTGGTGGCTCTCACTGCGAAGCCCCCTTCCGTCCGTCCTCCCCACGACTCCCTCTTCTCTCTCTCTTGCATGTCTGTAACAACTTTCTGTCTCTCATTGCTTTCTGTTTTTCCCTGCTCGAAACTCTTGCCTGGGTAACAGTCTCTCTAAAATGCAAATCTGATCACCGGATCTGTAAGAAAGAGAGGGACGTGGCATGAGGGCTTAGGAAGGATTAGTCCAAAGCAAAAGAAAATTGATCAGGGGCAGGAGGAAGGAGTGAAATAAAGCAGAAGCTGTCTGTCAATTAGCCAAAGGGTTCAGGGAGGAGGGAAGAGGTCGGAATCCTGTGCAGTGTGCCCTGTCCTGGGAGGGATGCGGGTTCCACAGGGACGCATCAGTAAAGAAGGCGATGGGAGTTTGTGTGCAGTTTCTGGAATGGCTGGTCAGGTGGAAAACAAAGCCCTCTTGTTCCAGTGGCCCAAGAGAAGCCAGACAACCTGACCCGGATTCTGTCACGCTCTTCCAAGTCCAAGGCTTTTAGTGTGGTGTGCTGAAACTGCCAGTTCCTCCCTGTAGCCTCTTCTTCCAAACTTGCAGCAAATACTTGCATTTCCTCAAATATTGATCATCTGTGTGATTGTGTGTCTTCTCTCCTCATAGGCTTTTTTTAAGTGCACTTTTTTTTAAGATTTTTTTTAATGTTTTATTTATTTTTGATACAGAGAGAGACAGAGCATGAAAGGGGGATGGGCAGAGAGAGAGAGACACAGAATCTGAAGCAGGCTCCAGGTTCTGAGCTGTCAGCACAGAGCCCGACGCGGGGCTCAAACCCACAAACGTGAGATCTGACCTGAGCTGAAGCCGGAAGCTTAACCGACTGAGTCAACCAGGCGCCCCTCTTCTCTCCTCATAGGATTCCCTATAATTTCTTAACGACACGGTAGATGCCTGCCAGTCCTCTCAGGATTAATCCCACCTCTTCCCTTCTGAGGTCTTCTCTGCTCACCTTCGGACCTCGTCTGTGCCAGTTACAGGGCCTGCGGGCGGCTTGCGTAAGGCCTGCTACCCCAGTGTACCTTTAGCGGTTGTCATTCCGTTGTTTCATCCTTTCCTCAAGTAGAATATGACCCCTTTTGGGGTCATCAAGTGTTCAGTTTATGTGTATGGATGCATGAAAGGCTTAGTCAGTGTTGCAAAGTCCGGTGTGACCGAGTTCCACAGCGTGAGGGACGGATCGGGAGGCTAGGATACACAGGGACTTCCCTCCCCTGCTAACTTATCAGGGGAACAACCCTGGCCCGGAAGCAGTTTGGGACGACACAGTTGCCCCATGCCTTGTATCACATTTAGGTTTGTCAGTGAGTACTTAGTGAGGATGCTTTGAATGGCCGGAAAACTCATCTCGTCCTATTTGAGCAAAAGCATCCAGAGTCTGCGGAGCTTCAGGGACGGCTTGATCAAAGGACCTGTGATGTAAGCGATTAGGATTCAGTTCCTCTCACCTCTCAGTTGTGTTCTGTGTCACGGCGGCTTCATGCTCAGGCGCCCTGCCGAAAGGTGTGCCAGCTCCAGATGCCCGGCATCTCGGCCCATCTGGGAGAAGAGAGCAGCTCATTTCATTTGGCGGTCCCAGCATAAGGTTGACCACTCTGATCACACCACGAACCCATCGCCAACGTGGTCGCTGTTCCCAAGGGCATGTGATATTCTGGTTGACTGTGCCCAACACACATGCCCATCTCTGTAGGCTACTTCATTCCACATGTGTATACAGAAAGTGGAGAACCAAAGTGTCCCTAATAGGTATAGAAACTGCATAATTTACATAACTCATTTAACAAACCCAGGCACTTTTGACAGGGGGTTATTGTTAGTAATTAAGCCACAGCATAAGCATAAACAGTAGTGTCCCAGGTGACCTGATGCACCATCGCCTTAGCCACAGGAAAGCTAAGACACTGTTACCTACACCAATATGTGCATATAATACACAGCACATACTTATTACCATGTGCGCATATGTGTGTATACATATGTGTATGAGTAGTTATAAAGTGTTTTAAGTAAGATCACAGAAAGGACTCGGGCCCGCTTCAGTGAAACATGTTCTTAGTTTTACCTCCTTTCTAACTAGCAGATAACTTTCAGCAAATCTCCCCATTGCTCAGATCCCTGTTTCCTCATCTTTTGAACATGAGTGCTTATACTGGGAATCCCCAGCATCCTCTCTGGCCTTGTAGTTCTCCGGGATGACATTATGATTCAAAGACAGGACTAAACCCAGGTGGGTTGGAAATCACTGACTCTTGAGACAGATTTTATCACACATGTATTACGTTGTTGGCTCTGGGTGACAGATTTGATATTTCCAAAGCCATAAAAACAAAATGAACAACACCACAACCCTGTATCCATACTAATTGTCTGTCAGGAACAGTAGGGAGCTCTTTATATGTCATTTCATTTGTCCTCACCCAGCTCAACTTAAGAAGCATCATTACCCCCATTTGTGAATGAGGAAGCTGTCACTTCCATCAGTCACTCAGCTACTATAGAAAGCTTCCTGAGTACCAGACCCTGTTTTATGAATGAGGAAATAGTGATGAGCAGATATTGTAGGTCTCCGACCTCATAGAATTTACGTTCTTTGGAAGTAAAGCCATTAGGAGTTTGCCAAGCTCGGGTTCTTTCATAGTTGAAGGGTAAGACCAGCCCTCAGAGGGAGGTAGGGGGCTTTGGAAAGCCATTTGCTCTTCAGGACTCCATCTCTGTGAGTTCTGAGAGCTCAGAGTTGGGTCTGGCTCTGGGCCTGTGGTCATGGTTAGTCAGCAGGACTGGAGGTCAGGGAGCAGACTCAAATGTGGAGTGAGGAAAAGTGAGGACAAATTAGACCCTGCTCCCCTCTGCTCCTCTTCTTAATTTTTTTTTTTTTTGAGAAGAGAGACAGAGACAGAGCGTAAGTAGGGGAGAGGAGAGAGAGAGGGAGACGTAGAATCTGAAGTAGGCTCCAGGCTCTGAGCTGTCATACAGAACCTGACGTGGGGCTCGAACTCATGAACCATGAGATCATGACCTGAGCCAAAGTTAGATGCTCAACCGACTGAGCCACCCAGGTGCCCCATGCCGCCCTCTGCTTCTGTCCCTCACCACCTCTAACCAATACAATGACCTTCAGAGAACTGTGACTACTCACTCCCACCTCTTAGATCTCCAGCAAAATGCTCTGAAGGCCAGTCCTAACCTGGCTCTTTAAGAGAAGGGAATTCTGAGAAGTCCAGCTCCAGTGTTGCTAAATGTAAATGAACATGGCACAAGACCACCTCAGAGATGGTGGGCGGGAGAGGGGAGTTGGTTAGGTTGCAGAGAGTTAAGAAAGACAGAAAATAAACAAAACAATTCAAAAATAAAAATATGAGATGCCAGCATGCAGACAATCGCAGTGTGGGGTTGTGCTAGAGTCACCGGTGGCTACTTCATATGGGCGTTGCGAAATTTTTAAGTCGATATGGGAAGAAGCAGAGAGTCAGACCCAGGCAGTGTGGCTCTGGGGCCAATTATTTTGTCCTCTACACAAATTCCGCATGAACTCGAATGACAATAATAATTTCCTGGGGGCAGAGGATATGCCTTTAAAAAGCAAATTCTCAGGCACCTTGCGAGAACAACGGGATCAGGATCTCAAGGTCCTGGAACTCGTGGTTTTAATAAGTACCTGGGGTAGGATTTAGCAGACCAGTTGCGAGAACACTTCCAAACCCGAGCTTTGCAAAAGGGTAATAAATTCCTGAGACGGACTGCTCACATGTTTCTGAAAAGAAGACCAAATTATCCCTGGGTGAGTTTGAACCACCAACCTTTCTGCTAGCAACCAAAGGTGCTAACCAGGTGCACATAGAGACAACTGGGTAGCTTTGCTAAGGCTTTAGCTCCAACAGGAAGTTACCTCTGTGGGCCATTTTATCTGGAATAACATGCAAGCAGCCAGCATTATGCGCACACACACCATCAACTTTTCTGGTTTATCATAAAAAATGTGTGTGTGTGTGTGTGTGTGTGTGTGTGTTCAGGAAGCAGAACCAGCAAAGCTTTTTAACTCCTCAAAGGTACTTAAAAAGCACTGTGTTTAGACATCTCAACAACTCCCTCATACACCTGGGAGAGATATGTGAATGAAAATGTGCTTCATTTATATGGAAAGGCTTTCCGGCTTTAGAAGCACGGGCTGAAAGGCGAAACTTCACCAATAGCAATAGACATTCATCAACATTAATGGAAATGTTCACTTCCCCCAGTGCTGAGGGCTTCCGGGGGGATTAATTGTTTAATATTCACAAAGGACTTTGAAGATGAAAAGGCCCACATAAAGGCTGAAAATGAACACTCACTTTGTTTGCTTTTCTTATCCTTTAGTTGAATCTGCAGAGCCACCCCGTCTTTGAAGCAGCTCCAAGATTATAATAATGATGACCACCCTTGGATTTGGGAGAACAGAGAGAGCAGGGAGGAATAACTTACCCTTAGTTTAATTCTAGTGACTGCAAAAGCAAGGACTTTGGTATCAAACAGAGTCCTGACTCTACCACTTGCCAGCTCTGTGACCTTGGGCAAGTTACTTACCTTCTCTGATATTCTATTTCCTTAGCTGGAAAATGGTATAATTATATCTGCCTGGTTATTGTCCAGTGAGAGGTGTTTAAGGACTTGGGTAGCACCTGGCATATTGCTAGTACCTGTGCAATTAAAATTACTGTTGCTGTTGCCAATGTTCCAGGGATATTAATAAATAAAATTTCCAAGGCTTGATACGACAAAAGTCAACGTTGTTCCTAATTAGATAAAAAAACAATAAAATGAGCCAGGCTAACAGGCTAGGTATCTTTTGAATCATTTGTGAAAATGTGTACCCATCTAAGAGAAGACTGAGCTATTATTTACTCAAGATTAAATGATTTTAAATTGTCCTTTATTTCATAATCTCTTTATTTTTTCCTTCTAATATCTCAGCTAATCTCTAACACAGCTCTTTTATAGACTCCCACTTCTACCTTCACTGTACTCATTAATGTTATTGCAGTATTGGTCAAAGTTGAGAACTTAAGGAGTTAGTTCTTTGAATAGTTTGAGCAACTCTGGATCGAATGGAGACTCTTGAATACAGTGACCCTAAGCTGTAAGATACTGTGGGGAAAGACACTTCTGTTTTGGCCCAAACTTGCCTCTATCTCATTTAAATGTTGGGGAAGATCTTCCTACTCTTTCCAAATCAGGAGCATTACAGGGAATGGGGTGGGAGTTGGCAGGAAGGGATCAGATACACAATATTTACTCTGCCTGAGCTCCACTGCCCAACTTATATTTACTGCCCCCTTGGGTTGGAGGCTGTTTCTTTCATAATCTCAAAGAAGTGAAAACATAGGGATTTTCTTCCATATACCAGTCACAACGACTCTCTGAACACAATAGTTGTGTGGACATGGATTAGACCATACTGACTTGGGAAGAAATTTAAAAAAAAAATCAAGGACATCCATTTGCATATCTTCTCAGATTTGGAAAACATTTTTCTATAGTCCACTGATTTATGGTATAAGATACCCTGTTTCTCCAATATGTACAATAACTTGGGAACCTAAAAATTGCAGTGCCAGAACGTGATGCCTGTATGTCTGTGGCAAGGCTGTGGCTCTTCAGAAATCAAGAAGGAGTTAAGAAAAAGAACAGAAGCCAAGAGTCTCTCTCAGCTCTCCGATGTAGATCGTTTTGTTGTAGGAGGGAGTAGAATTAGAAGGAGGCTTGGAAAGGTAACTTATAAAATCTTTAAGAAAATGCTCTCCATCCAAGTCAGGTCTAGGGAAAAATTATAGGGCCATGATAGTTGGTTTGTTGTGTTTGTGTGATAATGGGGGGGGGGCTTATAACAAGATTAATAATATTGGAATAATATTAAAATTAAATAGTTCACCCAAAAATTCTCCAAGTGTTTGTGATCCAGGAGAAAAGAAGTTTTAATTAGGATGCGGAAGACCTGAGTTTGAGTACTACCATTAACATTAATTAGCTCTGTGATGTTGGGAAATTCAATTAAACTTTGCTGGCCTTGTTTTTCTTTTTGTTTGTTTGCTTTTATTTTAACTTGTAAATTGAGACACCGAAAGAAGGTTTAACTAGATGGCTCACAATGCTTTAACAGGAATTTTTCTGTGTGTGAATATTTTTCTCCAAGGACAAAACACGTAGTTGTCACTATTTAGCTTCTCCACATCCTTAGTTGGAAGTTCAGAGTATGATGGATTCTTGTGACCACATGTTGGTGTAGAATGGATCATAGGCAGAGCATTGAGGGTAGAAATTTGGCTCAAGGGGCCAGGGCATTATAATACACCATGTCTTGTTTTGGTAAGGATCAATATCCATGGATGTTCAAACAAGGAGTATATAAGTCATAATTAGGAGTACTTAATCTATTCCTATAGGGAGTGCCAGAGGCAGTAGTATACCAACAGCTGAACACCCAGGAATAGCCCAGGATAAATACTGAACACAGGCAATGTGTGCAAGATATGAGGCCTGGCCAGAAAAGTAGGAACCAGTCTCAATGGCTTCAGAGAGAGTTCTTCTGGGAATGTGGAGCTGAAGAGGAGGAGACTAAGGCGGAAGTCCAAGCACAGAGAACAGAAGAGTGGCAAACAGGGCACAATGGTAAAGAGAGGTACCATGGGATGTGAACTTGGGCTATATATTTGACAGAGCATTGAGTACGTCTTGACTCTTCTCTGCAGTGAACCAAAGTTAACCAATGTCTAGGCTGAGAGTGCTGCTAGATATCTTCTTCAGCCAAGATGGAGGAAGAGTTGACATTTCCCCCCACACCTAAAACAAGTGCAAAACTGCACAAAGTAGATGAAGGATGATTGTAAGACAGTGGCAATGGATAACAACAGTGATTTCTAGGATTCAGGAGACAATTTGGTGAACCCTACAGTTGGTCTAGTGAGAAAATTTTCAGGCTGTGGTATGTACAAGGAGGTGAAACATAAGTAAATCCTGGGAGTATCTTTGAGATGGAGAAAGAGTCTGGAAGACCCAAGTGACTATATTTTCAAATGCTACAGAGGGGAAGGCGACACAGAGAGAACTTTGCACACATAGAGAGAATCTCCATCAAAACCCAGCAGAGTACTGAGTGCTTGTGAGGCCAAACACCTGAGGCTAGGGTAAGAGCTGCCCAAAGTATTGGAGGGAAGAGTCCTTGGTACTCACACAGAACCATTAATACTGCGTGCTGCGGTGATTATCCTGGGTGTAAAAGAGAACCAGTGAGGAGCCTGAAATAGAGCAGTGATGTGGTCAGATTGGCCCTTTGGAAGCAAAGCTTTGGGTGCTGTGTCATGAACTGATCAAAGAGAAGGAAACCCCAATCTAAATCAGTGTACAAAATAATAAGTTATTAACTTTTAAAAATTATTTTATTTTATTTTGGTATTGTATTGTATTATATTGTATTGTATTGTATTGTATTGTATTGTATTGTATTGTATTGTATTTATTTTACAAACACAGGCACTTACTATGTTCCAGGCATTGTGCTAGGTCAATTACGTGCACAATCTTAACCCAGTCAATAACTGGGGTCAGAGAAGCAAATAAGTTCCTCAAGTTCACATAGTTAAAAGTAGGTGAACCATGATTCAAATGTGGTTCCCAAATCTCTATTTGGTTCCTAAGTCATGCTGCTTTCCTGGCATTGGCCAACTCAATCCTGAAACTATAAATCAAAGTCCGATATTTGTGCTAGATGTAGAACTTTGAGAGCAAAGTTCTTGAAGCCTGACAATATATAAAAAATAATATTAACATGACAATAGTAACAAACAGCGTTTGTTTAATATTTAATACGTATCCGTCTATGTGCTGTACCTGCATCCAAGCATTTAATACTCCCATCAAGCAGACAAGGAGTCTATTTATTTGTGCCTCCAAAGAGTCTAGCTGCCAGAGCCCATATATTACGCATTCAGGCATTTCACAGTTCACTGCCTTTGTATCAACCGGCCTCCTGACTTCGATGTGGAAAAGACATTAGCCTCACACCCAAGATTAATGTAGTAAGAAAAGGCAGCCCTGAAAGGAGGATAACATCACAGTGAATAAACAAGCTTCTCTTTAACTACTTCAAGATCTTTATTCAAAGTACAAAATGCAGAGACCCAGTGTAGTTCCTCTGTACTAAGGACTCGCTGGAGCCTTAACCAGGATGATGTGAACTTTGCTTCTCTTTTCCTAAGAACTGCATAATTTAAATATCACGTGCTGAGACTTCTTTCCCTATTTTGTGATCAAGTCCAAGGTTTTGGATTAATCCTAATGGAAACCCACTAATCCTATGGCGTATCACAAACTGGTGGGTATTCTTTGAGCCTGTAATTCTGAGCAGCTATTTACCCATGTGTCCTTTTTGTTGTTTCAAGACACAAACAGTCGTGAATTAGTATGTGTCAACTAGTATGAAGCTCCCCACTTTCCAGTTAAAAGAAGGGACAGTGGACCTTAAAATTTACCATTAACTCCAAAAAAGAAACAGTAAAATAAAAGTTTCCAGGCAATGTAGCCACTGAGGGAGAAAGGTTAGTTTTGTCAAAGAAAATGATAGTCTTCTAATTAAGATCTCATTTTATAACTGTGTATTGGTCTGTGTGTTGTCGGGGAGAGGAGGACGGGAACAGGGCTATGGAAGGACAGATATGGAGCATTACTGTGTATTTGTCCAGACTGAAGAAAGCTCGGACAGACACTACCCCCCCACCCCCGGTCCCACATAGAGTCTCAGATTCTTTCTAAACACAGCCCAACTCTAGAAAACTACCAATTTATCTAGCTGGCATTTAAAATGTATCTGATTCACCTTCCATGGACCTGCCTCTCAACTTGAACATTTCAGTGATAAATAATCTCTATTTCTAAGTCTGGCATACTGTGTTTTCACATTGGTCTAATTGTTTAAAGTTCCTTCCTATATTAAATGAAATTCTACTTTCAGTTCCTAACTACTCATTGGTCTTACTTCTGTTTTTCCAAATGGAAAAATAAGTGTATACCGCTGTGTACCCTGGAGATGGCTTTCACAATTCTATCTGCAAATATCCTTATTCCATTCAAATTCCTTCATCTTTTATTCAAGAATGGAGTGTTTCAAGACACAATTATTCATTGACTGTCGTATTTGCTAGTGGAGGTAGAATAGTGAGAAAGCAAACTTTGTTCTTGTTCTCATGTAACTATCTGGTAGAGGAGACAAGAAAATGGCAAGCACACAAAGTGTGATATGTACTAAGATGGGGGATCGCAGAGGGTGATGGAAGTGTAAGGGAGGGGCCTAGAAACCCTGAAATCTGGAGCAAGAGCTAGCAAGAGTTTTCAAGACAAAGTGATGCCTGAGTTAACCCCTCGAAGAATGAGCAGGAATTAGGAGGCAAAAGGTAGATAGAGGGAAAGTATGTAAGTGGAAGTCAGAGGCAGGAAAGTGATCCAGTAAAAGTAATAGAATGCCCAAATGGGAGGTGGGAATCAGCAAGATTGGCTATGGTGAGTGTATGTGTGTGTGT
>PJEM01012080.1:0-49439 GCA_004023845.1 Helogale parvula
CCGCGCCGCTCCAGGCTCTCCCTCTCAGGCTGTCCTCAGGCCCCTCCCTCCCTGCACGCCCTGCCTCCACCTGCATGACCTGCAATGTGCTTCTGCACGTTCCACCTGGCCAGGTGTCTTCCTCACACCGCAGGCTCTCCCCCCGAAACTGGACCAGATCCTGTCCTAACACCGCCTAGTCTGTCTTTCCAGCCCCAACCGCTTTCTGATGCTCAGGACGCAGGTGTCCAACTGCTTCCTGGACATTACACATGCAGGGCCCACAAGCATCTCAAATGCAGCATATGCAGAAGACAGCTTCAGGGTCCAAGTGGGTTCGTTTTCTATGAACAAAAAAAGTTTTTGACATTTTAAAACGGACTCCCTCCCCCCTTCAAAGCACACCCTGAGGGAAGGATTCATCTGCAGGTGGTTTACTTGGGAGGTGACATGTCAGTGTGGCCCGATCTGAGTCCTCCTTGTCCCACCCACGACCCTACTCTAATCTTAGAGCATTTATCAGCTTCCCTTTTTTTTTAGTTTATTTATTTTGGGGGGGGGGGGAGAGAGAGAGAGAGAGAGAGAGAGAGAGAGAGAGAGAGAGAACATGCCAGCAGGAGAGGGGCAGAGAGAGAAAGGGAGCCAGAGAATCCCAAGCAGGCTCCATGCTGTCAGTGAGGAGCCCAACACTGGGCTCGATCTTACAAACCACCAGATCATGGCTCAGTGAATGTTTGTGACAGTGTGACCCAAATCTAGGGCAGCAGTTTCTGCCCTTGTGTATCCTCTCACTGTGACATCTCGAGAGCTTTGAACCCTGCTGCGTGAAGCTGGAACCGTCTGCTACAGACCCTACCCTCTCTCCTGCTGGCTACGGCGTGGAGAGAGGGAGGGAGCTCGCACACAGACACCGGGTGAAGCCCCAGATCCTGGAACCCAGTATGGGGACTTGAGGAAGGCCCTTCACCCCTATGCTCTCGTGTGCTCCCTCTCTTAACCATCGCTCCGTGGCACTACGGGCTGGGGCCCTAAGGGCAGACCCCCTGGGTTTCAAATTCTGATTCCCCAACATCCTAGCTTGTAATCTAGGGGAGATGGCTCACCATCTCTGTGCCCTCAATTGCAAAGTAAGAGCAATAAAGTACCTACTTCAGTGGGCTGTTGAGGCTCCAATGAAGCGCTGGGGGTGAGGTTTGCAAGACAGTGCCTGCCACCGAGTAAGGGCTCGCTGAATGCCGCTTACTGTCCATCAGGTTGGGGAGTCCATGAAATCCTGGGTGTGGAAGAACTTTGAGAGACAGAGTCAGAGACAGAGAGAGGCAGGCACACAGCTATTTTCCTAGTGCTCACAACCTGTTATTTATGCTTCTCGTTTCTTGGCCTTTTCCGTTTCTTTCCTTAAGAGATACCAAAACCCAAGTGTGGCAGGAAGGAAGGACAATTGTCTAAAAGACTGGCATGGCCTGGTGAGTCTGACCACCATTCAGAGTGGCTTCTGAACATTTTCTCTCTTTTGAGACATCACAGGCCTCCATTTGGAATGAGAAATCCAGGGGCACCTGGGTGGCTCAGTCAGTTGAGCGACAGACTCTTGATTTCGGCTCAGGTCACCATCTCGTGGTTTGTGGGTTTGGGCTCCCCATTCAGTTCTGTGATGACAGTGTGGAGCCTGCTTGGGATTCTCTCTGCCCTTCCCCTGCTCACACTCTCGCTCACTCTCTCTCTCTCAAAATAAATAAACTTAAAAAAAAAAAACTAGATGATCCAGGGTTCCTTACTGAGCCTCCAGCTGACAGAGACATGATGGTGAGTTTCCTCACCTGTACAATGGGATCTATAAAAACGCTCCCTGCTTCCCTCAGCGGGACTTTGTGAGGTTAAAAAAGAAAGTGTTTTGTAAACTAGAAAGTACCCGACACACATGAGCACACGTGACTCTTGGAGCGGAAGAAAGGTCTGGAACACTTTTGGACAGTGACTGCATCTGGATCACTCTTTTATCCAGCATGCTTTCCCAGGGTCACCTGCGTGTGCACTTGGTGTTCGGTAAAATGACTTGAGGTTGGGGAAGGGGAGGGAAGGGGATCCATGACCCTCCCGGATTTCCAGCCCTAAGGGATCTGACAACTCTCAGCATTGCGTGGGCTGCGGGGACCCTGCCAAACACGTCACCCATGAAATCACAGGACCACCAGGAAGGCGGCACTGGGTGGGGCCAGCCGGAATGTCCTAATTTTGTAAATTGCACTGTGCCATCATGCACCCGCCCATGGGCAGGAGTAAGGGCAAGAAGGAAGGGAGACAATTTCATGTGAGTGAAACTGCAGGTCCTGCCACATGGCTCACAGGCCCCAGGCTGGCCCCGGGCACCACCGTGCAGTGGGAAAGTTTGTTTTCACTGTTGTCACTCTCTCCCTGTCATCATCCACCCCTCCACCACACATGCACCCCTTCCTCACCCCTGCATTCTGTCCTCTGTCACGCCCCACTCTTCCATTTGGGAGCCCACCCACCTGCCCCTCAGGGAAGCCATGATCTGACCCTTTCCCTGCACTCCTGCCTCACGACCCCAACTCCTACAAGGAACTTCCTGCTCCACAAGCCATCTGTCCGAGAGCTGCTGATCTAATTGTTATCCCTCGTCTCATTAACATGACTGAGTTCCCTCCAGCTAACATAGTTGAACTCCATGCTTTGAGCCCAGATCGGCCCCCTGGTGAGAGGGCAGGTATGTGAACCTGGGGACTGTGTTGGATCCTTTTTGCAGCCCACTCAAGACTCAGTACCATGGAAGGTGTTCGGAGATGTGCGGTCTCCGTCTGACTTGAGAGGGGTGAGGAGAGTCTACAGTCCCTGAGGATGGAGGGAACGAGCTCCTTAAAGAACCTAGCTGGACCCTCACTCTCTCGGGTGGTGTCACCGGATGGACTGTAGTGTTCCAAGGGAAAAAAAAGAAAAAAAGTCTGGCTCAACTTGGGTGAAGAGTGTATCAGAACTCGCTATCTTATTTTGCAGTTTTTCCATTAGTTTAAAATGATTTCCAAGGGGTGCCTGGGTGGCTCAGTCGGTTAAGCAGCCAGCTTTGGCTCAGGTCATGATCTTGCGATTCATGGGTTCGAGCCCCGAGTCGAGCTCTGTGCTGACAGTTAGCTCAGAGCCTGGAGCTTGCTTCAGATTCTGTGTCTCCTTCTCTTTCTGACCCTCCCCTGCTTGCACTGTCTCTCTCTGTCTCTCAAAAATAAATAAAAGACATTAAAATGATTTCCAAGTGAAAAGAGGAGGAGGAGAAGGAAGAGGTCACAATGACAAGCTAGATAGTTTTACATAAATGACATCAAAACCTGGAAGAACAGATCACTCTTGTTGCATAGAAACTTTTTCAGAGCACAAAAAAAGAAAACCTACAAATTCCCCTTCATTACAAAAGCCAACAAAGGCAGCACGAGGAAAAGTCAGGCTCACAGATGAACTTGGTACAACCATCCTAAATTAATTAAGAAGTTGAATATATCAGTGTATAAAGAAAAATATATCATAACCAGGTAGGATTTGATCCAGAAATATAAGGATGGTTTGATATCAGAAAGTCTTTTTATGTGTTATGGAAACTAATTATAGGAGAAAATTGATATGTTCATGTTAATACTGAAAAACCATTAAATATATAGGGGTGCCTGGGTGGCTCAGTCGGTTAAGTGTCCAACTTTGACTCAGGTCATGATCTCAAGGTTCATGGGTTTGAGCCCCACCTCAGGCTCTGTGCTGACAGCTAGCTCAGAGCCTGGAGCCTGCTTCTGATTCTGTGTCTCCCTCTCACTCTGACCCTCCCCTGCTCACACTGTCTCTCTCTGTCTCTCAAAAACAAATAAAGAACATTAAAAATAAATAAATAAGAAAAAGAAAAACCATTAAATATATCAATTAAATATACATTGTGGCCATTCATGATAAAGAAATTGAAGACTCGGCAAATTAGGAATTATAGAAAACTTTATTAACAGGACAAGTAGGTGCTATCAAATTATTAAAATAAGAAAGTTTGGGAAACTTGTTACAAATAAGAATGACATATTAAAAAGGGCACCTGGGTGGCTCAACTGGTTGAGTGACTGACTTTTGATTCGGCTCAGATCATGATCCCAGGGTGGTGGAATCAAGCCCCCATTGGGCCACCACTTAGTGTGGAGCCTCCGTAATATTCTCTCTCTCTCCCTTAGCCCCTCTCTCCTGCCTGCTCTCTTTCTCTCTCTCTCTCTCTAAAAATTAAAAAAAAATTGAATTGTTTTGAAAGAACAACGCGTAAAAAGTAACACTATAAATCAGTTGTAGCCAGTCGAAAACATAGTAGAGAAAGAGAACTCATTCGCTAGTAATAAAATTTAGGAGGAACATAAGACTACATTTGACAGAAAAAAAAAAAACAGGTAAGATCTTCAGAAAGAAAAGTACAAATCTCAGCAGCTATCCATTCCCGTGGTACAAACCACCTTAAAATTTAGAGCCTAAAGTACCCACTGTTTTCTTTGCTCATGAACCTACAGGTGTGCAGTCTGGCCTGGGCTCAGCTGGGCTCCTCCTTTTGTTGGTCTTACCTGGGGTCGCTCCTGCTGCTGCAGTTGGCAGGGGTCCCCGGGGGCTGCAGACTGTAAGGTAGCCTCCCTCATGCACTTGGTAGTTGGAACTGGTGCTGGCTGGCCCACCGTTCTGAAGCCACATGGCAGGAAAGCTCTGAGAAGGTAAAAACAGGCCCTGCAAGGCCTCTTGAGGGAGGCCCAGGAATGGAAGGCGTATGACAGCAGTTTCATTGCATCTGCTTGATCAAAGCAAATGTTAAGTCCAGCCTAGATAGACACAAGGGATGAGGGGCCGGCAGAATCACATTGCAAAGGTTGTGCATCTTTGAATAAAAACAGGTCTTATGACCACCCTTACAAAGCAAATTCCTGTCGATTATTAGAGATGAAGTGAATAGAGAACTATTTCTTGTCTTGAGGATATCTATTCATATCTATTCAAATAGATATGAAGATATAGTTGTAAAACATACCCCAATTCCCCCCAAAGTATTGCATACATTTTTCAAATTGCCATAAAAATTCCAAGGTTGTTTTTCATTTTCAGTTTTTTAATGTTTATTTATCCTTTGAGAGACAGAATCCAAAGCAGGCTCCAGGCTCTGAGATGTCAGCACAGAGCCTGACACAGGATTCGAGCTCACAAACCGCAAGATCGTGACCTGAGCTCGTGTCAGTCGCTTAACCTACCTAACCACCAGGTGCTCCAATTTTTTATTTTATTGTTGCCATTGCGTGTGACTTAATGACCTCATCCTAAAATGCATAGGAAAGAGTGAAGAAACAAAATAAATTATTAAGAAATCACCTAAGGTTAATACGCAATGTAAGATGGAAAATGTATTACAGAGAAATCAGAGGAGACAAAGAGGATTAAAGGTAAAAAGAGTAGATTGATCTAATGTTTCCACTTTTACTGTCAATCCCAAGTGACAGTAAAGTAAAAAGAAAGAATAAGAGAGTGGGACAGAATTCTAGCAACAGGGGCACCTGGGTGTCTCAGTCAGTTGAGCGTCTGACTTCAGCTCAGGTCATGATCTCACAGTTTGTGGGTTTGAACCCTGCGTCGGGCTCTGCGCTGACCACAAGCTCAGAGTCTGGAGCCTGCTTCAGATTCTGTGTCTCTTTCTCTCTCTGCCCCTTTCCTGTTCATGCTCTGTCTCTCTCTGTCTCTCAAAAATAAATAAGTGTAAAAAGAAATTTTTTTAAAAGAATTCTAGTGACAACATTTTGGAAGATAAAAAGCAGATGAGAGGACACCTGGGTGGCTCGGCTGGATAAGCATCCAACTCTTGATTTTGGCTCAGGTCATGATCTCACAGTTCACGAGTTCAAGCCCTATGTTGGCTATGCACTCACAGCACAGAACCTGCTTCGGATTCTCTCTCTCTCTCTCTTCCCCCCATCACTCTCTCTCTCTCATTAAAAAAAAAAAAAAGCAGACAACAGAGTAATAAATAACCTCACAGCACAGTAGAGCCAAGAAAACAGAGTACTAGACCAACCATGGGGAGAACCAAGAAGCAATGTCGTTAAATCTTAGAACTATCCAAAGGCCCAGGAAAGGGTTGAACCGGTTATTGCTGGAAATCAAGGTGAAGACGGGGCTGAAATAAATAGTTGAAAGTCTGTACGACACACAGATTCGCAGCCTCCCTCCCAGTCGTGCATAGCCAAACACAGCCCGCCCATCCTGGCAATAAGACCACAAGTTTATTCTCAGGAAAGGACCAAAGAGGAGGTTCCTGATTGGGCGGAGTTGAGGAGGGGAGTCTCCTACTGAAAGCCAGAGCATTAATAATTATGCACCTGAGGCAGAGACCCACAGGCCTTCTGGGCCTCTCCAGAAAACATGGAGGCCTGGCATTCACCCTCAAGACAAGAAACAATGTGGTGAGCCCAAAAAGAAAAATTTAAAGATACTGGTATTGAAAATCTCCACGAGATGATCGGGCCTGAATGTCTCAAGACAATCTGCACTCACCTACCCAGAGCTTCCAAAAGGCCTTTTTGTCTCTGTAAGTATACACAAAAATCGCCAATCATGTGGGGAAAGCCAACCAACAGGAAAAAGAAAGGCCCAGAAGAACTGATGGAGAAAAGGAATTTAGAAGAAGCAAAGTTGATTTGGGGAGAAAAGCACTTACAATGAGACAATTAATATCCTCAGAGATAGAAGAGAAGAGATTGAAACCGTAAAACAAGGAGAAGGTCTTGGGAAAAGGAACATTCAGAAAACAAAACAAGTGCTCTTGAGAGCTTAAAAACATCAGCGTGGAAGTGAAAACATCCACAGAAGAATAGAAGGCAAAGTGGAGGAAAGAGGGCAAAAAGAAAGGAATGGAGAACAGAGGAGGGGAAAAAATTAGAGAATGAGTCCAGGAGCTGCAATATATACACAAGAGGGGCTCCAGGGGAAAACAAGAGAAAGAACAGAGGAGAGAACTCATCAAAGAGAAAAGGAAGGAAGGAAGGACCAAAAGGAAGGAGGAAAGAAGAAAGAAAAGAAGGAAGAAAGGCAAAAGGAGGGAGGGAGGAAAGGAATGAGGAAGGAAGGAAGGACAGGAAGGTAGCAGAGTAGAGAGGAGAGGAGGGGAGAGGAGGGAAGAAAGGAGGGAAACTCCCAGAATTGAAGGACTTAAGTTCAAGGACCTACCAAGTATTCAGCACAATGGATGGAACATCTTTGGGAAATTTTAGAGCACTGTCTATTAAAAAAAAAAAAAAAACTTACAAGTTCACAAAGACCAAAATGGCTCTGGAGTTTTCGACAGCACTATTGGAAGTTTGCAAATAACAGTGAATGCCTTCAAAATTCTGAACGTAAGTGCTGCAAATCTAGAATTGTATAACCATCCAAAGTAGCAATCAATTGGGAAGGGAGAATAAAAATATTTTCAGATGTGGGAGATCTCACAATATTTACCTCCCATCAACCCCCTCTCCAAGGAGCTGCTGGAAAACACACGTCCCCCCTGAAAATAAGGAAATAAACCAGTAATTAAAGACAAAATGGGACACAGGAGACCCACCGTGAAAGACAGATTCCCTGGTTGAGGAAGGGCCCAGTATGACAGTTGTTAACCAGACAGAAACTTCCAGGCTGCATTGGAGCACATCAGAAATCTCCAGGAAAGACTTCTCCGAAGAAAAAATTGATTTTTTTTTGAGAGACAGAGAGAGACAGTGCAATCAGGGGAGGGGCAGAGAGAGAGGGAGATACAGAATGTGAAGCAAACTCCAGGCTCTGAGCTAGCTGTCAGCACAGAGCCCGACACGGGGTTGAACCCACGAACTGAGATCATGATCTGAGCCAAAGCCAAATGCCTAACCGACTGAGCCACCCAGGCGTCCCAAAAAATTGATTTAATATTTGATATTTACAAAGGAAGATTAGACAATCATTGAAGACTCTGCAATCACATTAATACATGTAAATAGAAAGCCACACAAACAAAAGAGCAAGATCGTTTTCACTTCCAGGAGAAACAAGAACTTGCGTAGAAAAGCCATTGTGACTTACTTCAGGGTTTTCACACAGTCCGATTCATATTAACTGCAAATACTGATCTAGCCAAAGTTATGCCACAACCAGACCAAGGGGCTGGGAAAGGGAGGGAACACAGAAATCCTCCAGAGATGAATGGCTAGAACGTGATGATTAAAACTGCAGAAAAAGGTTAAGAGGTAGCAATACAAGTTTAGATATTATTTAGAGACATGGAAATCAGTACCTAAATAATCAGAGCTGAAAATGACTGTCCCCGGGGTAGGGGGGGATGTGGAGGAGGAGAGGGGATGATATTTTTCATAGCAAGGTTCACAAAACAATTTGACTGTGCCTCTGTATAACTTTGATTAGAATAAAAGTTAAAAGATAAAATGGTCGAAGTAATATCGGCCCTTACCGTTCTATTGGGTTGAAAAATTGTGAAGTGCCAGACAAGTAAAAGGTATTTCCTAGCTAATGAGGCACGGGAACACCTGTAGAGGTCAGTATTTATAATCTGGTTGATATTTTGAAATGTCACCTCTTTCATATATGCTCAATCTTCTGAACTGTTTGTGCTTATTTAGCATAACTTGTTCCAAAACCGAGGAAACATTCATGCACACACACACACACACACACACACACACACACACGCACGCACACAGAAGAAAATCTAAGAATAGACAAGGCAACTGAATAACAACCTGGCAGGGGACTTGCTTTGCCAGATATTAAGATTTTACAGAAAACAATATTAATTAGGTGTGGTCTTGGCACAGAAGAAATAAACCAGTAGAAACAAAGAGAGGGCCCAGAAATATATCAATACACAAACGGAACCCTGACACGTGTTTGCCACATCTCCAATGCTTGTCACACACTGTAAATAAATGTAGTCGGGATGATTGGTTATCTGAATTGGAAAATTGACATTAAATGTAATGTTGATTTTCTTAAGGGAAAAGGCCAGGAAAATAGCAACACATTAAGGTTAAAGTTTTTATAAGCTGAAGGAGAGCTAGGTCAAAACAGAAAAGCAAACAAATCCTCACTCTGGGTGGCGTGCGGTTGACAGAGTGGGGGAAGTGGGGAGAATCCAGCCAAGGACACGGATCAGAGGCCATGGCCCTGGTGAGAAGAAGAGATGATGTGCATTTGAATAAAAGGAGGGGGGTGGTAGAGAGAGGGCCTGTGTCCTGCAGACATCTCTAAGGGACACTTGTTATGACCTAATGACTGACTGAATTGGGTGACCAGAGGGAAGAAGGGTCAACAGACTCCCAGATACCTTGTCTGCTGGCCGGTAGGACGTGCCAATATTATAGCTAGTAAGTCACGCTGGGTTAACAACAGCTCTAGGCAGGATGCAATTATTTCCACTGCGCATATGTTTAAATCGAAGGCTGCTACAGAAATTGTAGGTGGAGTTGGCTAGTACGCTGTGGTAAATGCAGGTCCGTAGTTCAAGAGAAAGGTCAAGCTGGGACAGACTGGAAAAGGCCTTGGTGGATGGCGGATCAGACCCCTGCGATGTATGCGCTGCTGTTACCCAATCCTCTGTTTCTGATGCCCTCGTCCTCACCGACCCCTGCTACTTCCTGTTTCCTCATCAGGCTGTAAATCCCCAGAAGGCAGAGGTTGTGTCTTGTTTTCTACAGTATCCCTGGGGTCTGGCACATATCAGGTCTTTTTTTGAGAACCTGGCAAAAGGAAGATCTTCAAGGACGGAATCTTGGGGAGCCCCAAAACCTGTAAGACAGGCAGTAAAAGAAATCCATCCAAGGAGCCGCCAAAGTAACCACCAGAGAAAGAGAGGAACCACAGGACATACATTCCACGGAGCCAAATGGAGAGATGATGTCTGGCGGCCAAGACATTCCTATCCTCGATGGGATGGGTTTCTTCCAGTTCCACACCAGCTCTTTCCAGAGGAGCCCAGTCCACACGCCCTCCCCATGGACGCTGATGAGACCACAGAGGGATGCCTGACCCACGGCCATGTCTGTCCATAAGGGGTAGGTTTCGAGGGGAAATGAAGTCAGGACCATGATGAACCAAAGCCCCATGACAGTTATGAGGGAGCAGGGCCTCTGGGTAAGCAGAAACAGCTCATAGCAGAGAGAGAGAGGATGAAATGGAGGAGAGGTAGGCTGCCTCCCGGGTGACTCTCTAGTGGCCAGCTCCAGACTCTGGGACACTTGCCCTGACCTTAGATTATATGGGATCCCATATACCTCCTTTATTCTTGAGCCACTTCGAGTGGATTTCTATCTACCCAGCTCCAGACACAACTGTCTTTAAACTCTATCTATTACATAGGTAACAATTTTAAGGGAAATCAAATGTCTACAGATTTGAGAAAAGCTTTCCTGTTGCTGGAGATTGTTGACAACCCCCTGCTCATATTAAAACTATAATCTTCATCTGCACTTGGAACACCTCAGAATTTTGCACTTGAAAGGAAAGTTGGAATCAGCCAGCCAGGGAAGGATTTGATGGCCTGTAGCCATATGCTATTTAGTGGCCTGGAAAGGGCTTTATTGCAGAATGCCCAACTCTCAATCCAGGGACCTTACCACAACTATGCCCAGTTTGGCCACTGCCAGGCTCAGGGAAACAAGCGACAATCAGCCCTGTCGGCCCTCTCACGCCAACTCTGGAATGCAGCGCCCAGACCCAGGGGCTGATTTCTCTATCAGGAAGGTGGTTTAAATGAATTAAAACCTGCAGGGGACAGTCGATGACGATGACTCCATCAGAACTCAATGCTGCACAGGATTCTGCTTGTGTGTTTAAAAAGCCACATCTGGCGCTAACTCGAGAGCTAGCGCTTTTGAGCCGAAAAAAAGCAGGGCAGGATGGCGTGTGTGCTCGGGGGATCAGAACCCCTCTGAAAGGCCCTCCCGGCCCTCCCAACCTGGTACAGGATGTCCGGCCCTGATCGGCTTCCTCCTCCACAACAGAGAGTGCCAATCGAAACATCGCCTCCTGCCAAGACTCTAGGACCCCGCTCTGATCCAGGCCCTGGGGGCAAAAGGCAGATCTCATGCCAACTTCTCCCAAGCCTGGTTCCTCCCAGGCTCTCGTCCTGGAGGTGCTCTGGCCTCTTCTTTGGAAAGGGGACATCAGTCTTCAGATGGTTCCTGAGCCTCGTCCAGCTCGCCTTGCACTCTGCAGCCCGGAAAGGCTGGTTTGCAGTGTCTGGAAAAAGCATTTGCTGTTTCGGTTGTGGTCTGCCCCAGCAGCCAGGCCAGCTCCCAGCGCCACATCTCCCAATGCCACGTCATCCGACAGCTGTGGCACTGAGCGCGCCTCCATTCAGGAAAGGGGGCCCAGAGGCCCACCTGTACACTTGCGGGGTGCCATCCTTCCTCTGTTCTTTGGACTCCAAATGTTCCTTTTTGTGGAATAAATGCAAAAAAACCTTGTCTGAAATTCATTTCCCAGCAGTCCTGATGGCGATGCTTTCCAGGCTAAGAAGAGTTTGAATGAGGTTTTCCAGAAAGATATTTCACTGGGCTTGTGTCAGATGGGTCTGGTTTATTAGGCCATGTATCTTCCCAACCTTCCTAGAAAGAAGCAGGAGACTAAAGCTCCCTTCTATTCTATATGTGGAAAAAACGGAGGCCCAAGGAAGCTACGGAGACTCACGATGGTAGGGAAAGAGCCAGGGAAGGCAGCAAGGCAGGGTAGTCTGAGAAAAGGCATGCTGGTAGGGGAGTCTGTTTCCTGACTTCTGGGAACTGGTCCCTTTGTAAAATTAATTTGAGTGACCCCATTTTAATATGCACCCCAGACTCCAAGCCTGGTACTCTTGTACCGAGTCCCCAAGACGTGGCACAAATGACCCCATTTTAGGGTTCCCTAATTCCTCCTTTCCATCTAAGACCTGCTCTTCCAATCCCAGTCTGAGCCACAGCCTTGTTCTTTACTGTTCTCAAGTTCATGGTAGCCATCTCTCAGCTAGATTACTAGCTGCCTCTCAAAGACGGGGACTATGCCCTGGACTTTGGAAACCCCAATCCCACTGGATTTCCTCATTGTTTGCCAAATGACAGGGTCCTGAGCACAGCCCCAGGGGCAAGATCAAAGAAAACAGCCATTTGGGATTTGGGGGTAAATGGTCTGTTTTATGTAAGAATTGTTGGGGGAGAGGGGGGCCAAAATCAACTGTCTGAAATGACTTGGTAAAGAAGTGTGACTCCCTCTTCAAGTCAGGGAAAGTGTACTGTTAGTTTCACCCATAGAAAATGGATCTGGGGTGAGCCCCGGGCAGGTTACCCAGCCTGATGCAATCCCCAGGGAGATTTCTCTTTTTTTCTGCTCCATAGTTAGATACTGTGTTCATTAGCTAGTTCATATGCATATCACACCATGTCTCACCTAGACTATAAGCCCCCTATAGGAGGGGATAGTTTACAATTTTTTTGGACACCGTAAGACAGTGTTAGACACATAACTAACATGCTGCCAACACTGATTGATTAACCTGAATATCCAGCCAAAAGAAGAGCCCATGACCCAAGCTGGAGAAATGAGAACGGACCATTTTCTAGGTGGAGAGATTAAATATATGCCCATGGTAGTTCTTGCCAATCAGCTGCCAATAACGTATAACCATGAGTTAGGCTCCCTGAGACCAGTTCACGTCCTTACGCCTGCTGCCAGGTCTCTCTGGGAGCTTCTACCCATCTCTACATCATGCACAGGGATTTCCCAGCAGCTCCCCTTCTGGAAGCTTCCATCTGCGCCTGGGCCCATTACCCTATAATCACCAGGAACAGAACAGGAGAAGCTCCTTTGCACCTGATGCTACAAGTGAGACCCAGAATCAGGGCACCATGACTTTGGTCCCATCTGTGACCTTGAGCAAGTGATTTCCTCTCAGTGTTTGTAAAACCCAAGAATCCACCAAGGGATCTCTGAGGGACACTCTTGCTCTAAAACTCAAGCGGTCTAGCTAGACTGGCAGGTTGTGTGTTGGTTTGGTTATTGTCTGGTTGGTTTTCCTAGCCCTGCGTGGTCATCTTTACCTGGAATGGACAACACAGTTAGCTACATCTAGTACCCTCTAACTGGGGAGTGAGTGCATGGCCTTCTCTGGGGAGAGCTGGGGTGGGTTTAGGGCTGCCCAAAGGAGGTATGAAATAACTTTGAAGTCTCTTACTTCCCTTAGAAATCCGACTAAATTTTAGGGCACTTGTGTGGCTCTGTCGGTTAAGCATCTGACTCTTGATTTCTGCTCAGTTCATGATCTCACGGTTCATAAGTTCGAACCCCACATCAGGCTCTGCCCTGACAGCCAGGATCCTGAGTGGGATTCTCTCTCTCTCCCTCTCTCTCTGCCCCTCCCCTGCTCTCTCTCTCTCTCAAAATAAATAAATGCACTTAAAATTCATGTAAATATTGCATTCTTTTCTATACTATCTCTAAGTTCTTTCCAAGAGGAACTTTCATCTCCCAGTCTTAGAAGAAAATGGCGCTCCAGGAAAGTATTCTATGCTTAAGTTGTTTGAGTGGAGACACGTATCTACAGGCGTTTTCACGAACATTGGAGCTTCCACAGCTAAAAATTCATCTTTTGATCCAACCAGAACTCCCTCATCAGATATTCGTCCTTTTCTGTTAAAATGCCCATTCCCTTGGGAAGAGCCTGCAAGTTGGGCCAAACTGAGACAAGAATAAGATTCTATATTTGGGTCTGGGAAGCCAGTCACAGCAAGATTGGTTCAGGCTGTTCAGCCAAGCGGTGACTAGTGAGAACAGGGGAGGACTTTGATCAACTTAATCAGTATCATTTGACTGTGTCCTCCAGTTCAAGGACTCCTTCCTGGGGGTCCCAGTCCTGGGCAGGTCTTCTGGAAAGCTGCACTCAGAGTTGGAACCATGCCTCAGCGGAACTTGGTCTAGCCGGACACAGTGTAGATGCAGGTCATGGATGGGGATCTCATGCAGGTTGGGTGCAGAGACCAGAGTAAGGAGTGGGCTGGAATATGCTCCTGGTTATCATGAGGATGACTGATTTGTATTTGTCCAGCCCCAGAGAGCAGAACCCAGAGAAGTACTCACCTGTTTTAGCATAGGACTAGAGAGGGAAACACAGAAACTTGTGAAATGGAGCTAGGCTGCCTCAGTAGGAAGCAAGGATCATCTCCCTGGTCCTGGGAGAATAGAGGCAGGAGGTTGTTGGCCACTGGGCAATGGGATCCTATGATGGGTGAAGTGCAGATGGAGATATGGCTCCTAGATCCCTTTGAGGAAGGACTCGCTGCCCAGCTCTGTGAAGTGGGGTCCTCATCCAGCCTCCAGGCTCACCTCTTCTGGTTCACCGACAGCCTCCAGGATTAGCTCTTCCAGTAGCCTCAGCTTCGGAAAGCCTCCTCCCCTGAGGCTCGTATATGGTGATGGGGAGCAGCAGGGACATAAAAGCTCTGACCTCCGCACCTGCGGAAGAATACCCTGATGGGCGGTACTCACTCCATGGCTCGGTTGGACAAGACTTTGCTGGGTCTGCCTCACTGTTCAGTATCTCCCTCTGCCCCTCAGCCTCCATCTCAGCCTTGACTCCTAGAAAACCCTACATGAGACAAAAGAATACGACATGGGGTGGGGCACCCTGACATTCTAGGTGATCATACTGTTCTCACTCAGGTATACCTAAGTGTGAACGAATTCACAGAATTATTTACAGAGAACAAATATATACAGGTGTAGCTTCAGGAAGTGGGAAGGGAAAAAGTTGCAGGCCCACCAAGTTAAGAGACAATGGATTGAATTGCACTCTTTAAATGGGTGAATTGAGTAGTATGTGAATTATACCTCAGGAAAACTGCTTACAATTTTTTTTTTTTTTAGCGAGAGAGAGACAACAGAGTTGCAGGAAGATGGTCAGTCCCTTCCGGGCTGTGAGAGGCTCCAGCATTGTAGACGGACACCATGAACCAGGAACTGCAAGGACACGTGCAGGAGCCTCTGCAAAGCTCCGTCCCCCCAGAACACACTGGGCATGCCTGGGGCGTGGTTAGCAGTCCTGGGAGGCTTCTGTACCACCACCTTCCTCCTCCTCGTGCCTCAAGTCCAGAGGGAGGAGCCCTACAGCCAACCAGATCCTAACGCACCATTGTGTTCTCCTAGGACTGGCGTCAGCAGACTTTTCCTGTAAAGGGTCCAAATATAGTATGTATTTTAGGTTTGATGGGCACCATGGTCTCTTTTGCAATTACTTAACCCTGCTGCGGTAGCACAAAAGTAGTCACAGACAGTAACTAAATGAATGGGCGTGGCTGTGTCCCAATAAAACTTTATTAACAAAAGCAGGCAATGGCCCAGATCTGCCTCAAGGACAATAGTTCGCTAACCTCTGCCCTAGACTCCTGGGCCAGCCCCCTTGGAATCAATTCCAGTCCACAGAATAGAGAAGTTTTCTCTGTTTGAGATCCAACCAGGCATCCTGATGTTTGTGTCTTTCAGGCCTCACTAGAGAAGCGGACCAAATGGTCTATATATGTGACACAGGTTTTGGTTCAACTGGGAATAAAAACTCATAGAATATGCTTTCTGCTCACAATGAGCCCTACTGAGTTTTGCAGACATGTAAATAAGCAAATAATTCTCATTTGTTATGTGTATAAGTGTAAGAAAACTGGGGAGAGAGGGAGCAAGAGAGCGTGTGCACGTGAGAGAGAGAGAGAGAGCGAGCAAGAGAGAGAGAGAGAGAGAGAGCGATTCATGTACGTTTGGGCTAAAAGCATCATTGGCCATTGTCCCCAGGATTCAGATCATGAATTTGGGGGCTGGATCAGTTAGTTCATGGTGGGTACCTGACGTCCCTCCCAGCCATGATCTTGGCACATTTACAAAGGACTTGACTTTCTCAAATTAATCTTGGAGGCAAGGACAAGCATAATCCCAGCTTGTCACTGAGCCAGGTCCTACAGGTATTATTTTAGTGCACAAGCCACGGGGTACCCTCCAGGAAGGGAGGGTGGTCACGGCCATTGTATAGAAAAGGCCAGGGGCTGGGTGCGGCTTCTGATGTGGCGTTCCCCTTTCCCTGGCCTGCTCAGTGTATTTCAGCTTGTGTGTGTGCTCTTCCCTCTGCTGTGCCGTGACACCAACCACGGTGAGGGTCCTCTCTGGCTCTGTCTGCGGGTGCCCTCTGGTGGCCTGTCTCTGGAAAGCCTTGGCACCTGTTAGGCAAGGAAAGTAGGCAGGCAGGAAGGGGGAACGTATGTAAATCAGTTGCAGAGATTACCAGGCCTCTCCTTTGCCAACACAAACTCAAACCTCCCCCCTAGGGATTTTGGTATGCATCCAGGGCTTGCAGAAGGAATCATTTTCATCCCTATTCTGATACCCTTCATTCTTTTAATTTGGATAACGCATGCCATCAACCTGCCCAAGAGATGTGGCATTCCAGACTGTTTATGGCGGGAAGGACATCCGAGATCTTCTAAAGGCACTTGGGGCCCAACGCATAAAAAGGCAGCTGTGAATTTTCCTTGAGAAGAGCCATTTCTCCTTTGCATCTACCCACCCCCCACCTCCATCCTGTTCCTTCAATGTCTCCCACAGCTGGCCTTCAATGGGAAAAGGCGGTAGTCCTTCCTCTTCAGTGGGAAAGGACAGTCTTCTACGTGTCAAAGGAACAAAGGAGAGCCATTTCCGGTGAACTCTCTTGTTTCAACAGAATGGTTGCTCTGGCTCAGGTCTGCATGCTTCCCACCCTCACCCTCAGATGGCCCCATGTTTCCTTTCTTGTTCAGAGGGCAGGGTCTGTGGCCCGTTTTTCCAAAGTTCTGCTGCTGCTGTCTGCGACTCTGGCCGTATGTGTCCTCGCCAGCTTTTGTTCCAGGGCCCCTGGGCTTTATTTGGTTAAAGACTGTTCCCCTCCCTTGAGCCTATTTTTCCAGCCTCATCACTCACCTTCCACCGTCCAAAAATCTATGGGCACTGATAGTCAAGTGCCTGTCCCAGGGTGACTTGCCTTTTCCAACTATGTTTCTTTTGGACAAAGATGTGTTCTAAGAGTCAGAGACCTGGATTTTCATTCCAGTCCTACCACTGGAGGCCACGTGACTGTGGACAAGACACTTTTTCTCTTCTCTACACATTAAGGGGATTGGTCTGGACCGGCGGTTCTCAACTGAGCTGCACGTTAGAATCGAGATGTTTGCAACTTACCTCTTGAGGCCAACTCCAGAGACTCGGACCCATCTGGTGTGGGGTAGGACCCAGCCGTTATGACTTTCTGTAACCTCTCCTGACAGTGCTCATGTACAGTTGGGTTGAGCTGTTCGAGGGGCCTCTATCCAGCAGAAAGGGCCCAGGTCCGGTTGGGCGAGGAAGGGGAAGTCTCTGAGAGCACCCCCCATGCCCCCCCGCATCATCCTTATATTTCCCTACATGTGCAGCCAGCCCTGGATCCAGGAAATATGCGTGGAAGGCCATCTGGAGTGAAGAAAAAAGCAGAGGACAGCAAGGGTTGAAGTAACTGCGGGAATGTCTTTTTACAAAACCTCTGAGCAGAGCCCTTTCCGGCCTCCGAAGCAGTGGGGTGGCCCCCATCAGATCTAGGATGACTTAGCAACTGCCAATATCAAGTTTCACAGCCATTTCTTCCACTAACTATTGATGAGGCTCGGCGCAAAAGGGCAGGGTCTGAGTCCACACAAGTCCGGAGCTGTCTCAGCCCTAGAAACAACATGTATGGTCCTGGTTATCCCACCCCCCACCCAATCTTAACATCCTCACGTTTCCAAAAGCTTTAGCAAGGCCCTGCAGCACACTGACTAACTGCACGGACTCTGGATCCAGGCTACCTGGGTTCAAATCCCAGCTCTACTGCTTATTAACTGCGTAACTTCAGACAGGTTAGCTAACCCCTCTCTGCCTCCTTTTCTTGTCTGTAAGATGGGAATAATAATCGTGTCCACCTCTGAAGGTCATTTTGAAAATTAAACGGCTTAGCACTCAAACAGCGTATGGAACTCAGAATATGCTCAATAAATGTTTCCTCTCCTTATTCAGGAAAAACCTCACACTGTAATGGACTAGGAATCTGGAGACTTGCCTTTTTCATCTCAGTTTCATCTTTATCCAGCTGTATATTCTGGGGTAGGTGACCTCACTTCTCTGTGGCCAGCACCCTTGACTCCCAGATGAGGGGTAGGACTCCCTTACTCTAAAGGAAGAGGACTCTACTCATGAGAAAGTCTCATTTCCCTCACTTGCCTGCATTGGTGTCCCCAGCCCCTGCCACCCTTCTCTGTAGCCTCGATTCATGGGCCACCCAAGGTGGTCATGGCTAATGAGTGTCTCTAAGGCATCTGCATGTCCCTCCTCCGCTCAGAATCTTCCCATGGCTTCTTGGGCCACACAGAGCAAAACCAAAGGCCCTTTGCAGAGCCTGTTTGGCCCCTACCCCTGCCCCTCTCCATCCCTGCACCCAGCTTTCTGGGCTCTTGGCTGTTAATACTTGCCGTTTTCTCTACCTGGAACCTTCTCGCAGATTGCCAACCTTTACTCAGAGGCTCAGCTCCCTCAGGCCTCTGTTCAAACGTCCAGAGACGCAGTAATAAACAATAAAGTGAACGGGCTTATGACATCAGGGGCGGGCAAGAGACATATACACGAAACAGGACACAGCAAGATGGAGACGGAGGACGCGATCCCAGCGGAAACAATTGAGTTAACTTCATGAGACAATCTGGAGTGCTTCTGAAGCCCAGACAGACCGAGGTCAGGGCGGGCTGCAATTGTGCTGGAAGCTCTGAACTATGAAAGAGGCCTTCCCTTACTGCCTTACCTACCACAGCATGCGGCCCCTCACCCTTCTTTATGTTCCTCAACACCCCAACATCCCTGACTGTATATTCGTTTTCGGTCTGTCTTCCCTTCCGAAACATAAGCCCCGGAGAGCAAGACCTTCTGCTCCTGCTATGTCCCCAGCGCTTAGGCCCATGCCGGGCACTTACTAGGTGTTCATCGAACAATGAAGGACACTGGCTGCCTGCCAGAGGAACTTGTGTTGTGGCAAGGAACTTCCTAGAAAGACAGCTTCATCTAAAAGAATGAACCTTTTTTACAGGCGATGTCAGGCCTGGAGGCAGATAGGTGGGAAAATATTTTAGGAGCAGTAGAAACATTCCCCACAGAGGTTCCCAGACCTGGACACTGGACGACCGACCGGCCCTGGGAGCAGGCAGCGCAGGAGGGCTTAGAAAGCCCTTTAGCTCAGTCCCCATCTCACCAAGGAACTAAAGCCTGAGTTTAGGCCTGATGGCTTTCCCAAGGGTCCCAACAAAGGAGGTGGCATTCAGGCTCCCCACATGCACCCCTGCCCACCGGTATGTCTCCGGGCACCTGGGTAGCTGCAGGAGGGAGGTGGCCACCTGGACTCTCGCTCTGTGGGCCGGACCCTTCATTTACTTCTTACTCCTGCATTGCGTTACTTGAACATGTGGTGGCTTCCAAAATGAAGTCACGTGATTTGGTGGCAGTTCCCAGGGGGCACATGCCGCCCTTTAATTGTCCTCACGACTGTTCTGAAAGTAGAGTCCTTTTTATTCAAAGCTTAATTCAGTTAATGTTCCCAATATAAATGAATAATCTAAAGCGTAAGCGAATTCTCTCGCAGGCTGTGGTGACAATGTTCCTCTGCTCTATTTAAAGACCCTTCCCCGGCAGAGCCTAGGCTCAGCTTTCCCTGAACCCACTTAAAAGTCCCCGCCCCCGGGCACCACACTGGCTTTCCTCAGGTCACTGTGCATACTGGGAAGGGCATAAAGTGGAATTGAGGAGCAGCTGCCCACACATCCAGGCTCCCACAAGTGTGCCCTCTGTCCACTCCCCAGGACCAAGCTGGTGTGGGGAGACACAAGAAAAGCCAGGGATGGGCCCCTGAGGTTCCCAGCATTTTCTGATGTTGGGGGGGGCAGGTAGGAGACACACACGTGAAACATGACAAAGCAAGACGGAGAGTCTTTGTGCAATCACAGCATTAAACATTCAGTTAACTTTATGAGACAGCCTGGAGGTGCTTCGGGAGAAAGACCAGGGTAGGCTGGAGTTGTTCTGGAGGCTTTAAGGCCCAACTCAAAGCCGACCTGTCAAGGCAGTGCTCTCCACATCGGGAGGAGCTCTACCCCCAACTGGTAGGGGATGAAGTTGTCACCACCTCCCCTTGTGATGACTTACGTACAAGGTGAGTCACCCCCTCTGGCCTGAGGTGGAAGCCTCTCTGTGTGCTCCATTGTTCCCGAAGCCTCCCTCCAATGTGCCTCTGAGTACAGTGCAGTGTGGGGGGAGCTGGTCTCCTGTCTGTCCCTCACCAGGCTTAAGGCCCTGGGGGGAGGACTCCCATCAGTCTAGTTCATTGTACTATGACCCCAATGCAGCGAGGTACCTAGACCCTGATTGGCCCACAGTTGATACTTGTTGAATGAAAAAGTCTACCCTACTAGAATGCCCTACTATAATCTTTGTTTTCCTACCTATACTTACCACAGAGTTGGCACTCTACCTATTTGCTGGCTGAAAGAATGAGTGAATGAATGAATGAATGAACGGTAGACTTCACAGCAGGACTTGATAGGACTTGAACTGGGCCTTCAAGGATGAAACAATCCAGAAAGTCCCAGGAAGAGTGGCCATAGTTAAGGTCCCATCAGCCTCTTCCTGGGGCCCCACTCCCTTGATGGGGTTTCTCACATTTGATCTGGTTAACAGTGAGAAAATGTAGTAGAGACGGCACGCTTGTTGCCTTGATTCTGGCCTTGGCACCAGCCATATATCTACATATCCGGGGCTTACCTTATGTCCTTAGAGCCCAGCACAGTGCCTGGCACAAGACTCCTTATAAATATGTATTGAGTGGAATAAAATATCTCCAGCCCATTAAGTATCCCACAGCCCACAAGACTGAGACCATCCAAAACTCTGGATTTAGGGAAAATGTGTGCAGAAGTAGAAACCCAAGCAAAAATGCCCCCCCCCATCTGCTGGGCAAGATTCTGTAAGCTAAGAGTCTATAAAAGTAAAAGGATTCTAAATCTTGGATAGGTAGCAAGCTATGACATTTGTTCTGAAGGCCTGTCGTACACCAGATCTAGAGGCCAGAGCTGTCCCCGTGCTCCTGAACCACAAGGAGCCCAGCCCAGCCCCTCATGGTTGACACATGACCCGAGCAAGGATGGATGAACAGAGTGGGGGGGAATTGTGTCCAAAGGAAGGCAAGCACATAATTCAGAGCATGAGAGGAGATGTCTGGAGGCCCCACAAGGCTCAACCATCTTGTGAGCAGAGGGTCATCCCGGTTCCCAGAAGTGAAAAATCTCATTTCTCCCAGAGAATCCGATTCATGGATAGTTCAAGCTGGAACACTCCAAATTCGAGGCAGAGACCGCAGAGGGAGATACAATGTTACCCTTCCCTCCTGTCCACACGTCTTCCCCAGTAGAGGGAAGAGAGGGAGAGAGAAGATGGCAGATCTCTACCTCCCCATCCTCCAGTCCGCATGGCAGGAAAGTTATTTTTGGCTCACCAGTCGATGTAGGTGCTGCTGGCATGAGACTCCTTCTGGGGACTGGCTGCCAGGTTCATGCAGCCTAGAGACGAGTCAAGTGGGTCACTCACCTCCTGTCCCACCCCACCTAATGGTGGGGTTCCCGGGCAGGGTCTGGGGTGGGCCATCAGGCGGGGCCACCTTCATCCCAGTCCTGACTCTGTCCCTTCCAGGAATGCTCCAGCAGCTGCCAAGGTTTGCTACAGAGCCACACCCCTGCCGGCTCAGGGACAAGACACTGCTGGCTCTCAGCCTAGGCAACCTTGCCCAGCTGCAAGGCCCCTCTCTCTGAGGGGTGCCCAGGCTGCATCCTTGCTTCTTTCCTTAGCTAGTCCGTGCCCCAGTTCCTTTGCACATACAATGGGAATGATAATAATGGGCTCCTCTCAACCCGGGGACTGTCAGTGTAATCCAGGGAGACCCTGGGTGTGAGGTCCAGGATGAACCATCCAGGGCTCCAGGTTAATATTATATTATTAAGACCTCTGCTCAGTTGACGAAGGAAGGGATAAAGCCATCAGACAGGCCTGCGGTGATCAGGGTGAGGCCAGGCTGGGATCTCTTCGCCCTCTTTCAGCACCAGGGTCTGCACACAGGGCCGCAGGAAGCAGGCATGCGCCAGCCCCAGGAGATCAGAAGGGCCTCAACCCAGGATGCATCAAGGGGTTGGAGAGGGGCCTTTCAGGGTCCTAGGCAGGTGACTGTGAGACCATTTAGAGCCTCCTACTTGCTCCCAGATTATGTCAGGATTGGAGCGGCCCCAGAGGACACTTCACGGTGCTGCCAGAACAGCATGAGCTCCCCAGAACAGTAGCAAGTGCTCAGAGGCCCCTTGGCGGCTGCTGGCCTCGGCCTTGAAGAACATCAGCGCCCTCTTCAGGGGCAGAAGACACACTGAGTGGAACACAATGTTGATGAGCCTCCCCACCCACCCACCCCCAAAGCTGGCAGGGATTCTGGGCCCTGCTGCCCTGCTGGGAATGCAGGCCAAGAGTGGGAGGAGTCTCAAGGTGATTCCAGGCCCCTGGGAAGGGGCGGGGTAGGTGGGAGGAGAGTGGGCCATTGCTGAAAGCCTGAGAAATGAGACATTCCTTCCCGCTTAGGGTCTGTGCTGCTCCAGCTGGGCAGTGGAGGGGGAGGGGCGGGTCCTTGACTCAGCCCCTCCTCCAAAATTATCAGCAAGTAATTTTGAACTCTTCACTTGTGCATTTTCTCATCTATAAAATGGGGGAAAGAACACAGCAGGCCGTGAGATGTCTGTGATAGTGGAATGCGATGACACTCACAGCGCGGAGCAAAGCAAGTCAGCCGCCACCACTTCTCTGGGAGTAGGACAGGTGCCTCAGAACCGCGCAGGTGGCAGGGAAGGGGCAGTGCGGGAAGACCTCGCAGACCAACTTTGCCCATGGTTAGGTCTGAGGAGTTCAAAATCTCATTTTAAATAACCAAAGAAGTTCTACTTAAGTATCCTTTTATTTTTTTAATGTTTGTTTATCTTGAGAGAGACAGCAGGAGCGGGGGAGGGGCAGAGGGAGAGAGAATCCCAAGCAGGCTCCTTGCTGTCAGCACAGAGTCTGATATGGGGCTCTACCTCACAAACCCCTGAGATCATGACCTGAGCGGAAATCAGGACTCCCACACTTAACCTACTGAGCCACCCAGGAGCCCCTAAGTACCCTTTAGAAAAATGTTTTGTAAAATGAAAATCCCTTTTTAAAAAGTAATGAATCTGTCTCCTCTTCCCTGCTTCCCAGTCTGTTGTGAAGTTATTTCAGCACATTTGAAGCATGTCGGAGGAGATGCTGTAGTTTCTACCCTCAAGGAATTTTGCAAGTAGCAAGGTCAAGTGCCCAGTCCTATGGAGGAGGGAGGAGGAGGTCAGGAAGCCCAGCCCCTCCCTCAAATATCTTCAGGGCACTGCCGAGGATGGCTTCTCCACCCACCACACAACCCATGGTGTTAGACCAGCTTCTGCTAAAACCAAGGGCAAATGGGCCGCTACTAAGATGGGCAAGGTACCCCCAGCTGGGAGCGAGCATGAGAGGTCTCTGAGAAATTCCAAGATCCCGGGGCAAAACTGCCCTAACCAGCGGAATTTAAAATTAACAGCCCAGCTGCAAAGAGACTATTTGTTCTTTGCTCCTAGGGAAATGGCCTGTGCAGATCTGACCTTGTCCGGCTCTCACCCCTCTTGCTGTGGACCAGAACCACAGAAAACATTAACCCTCAGTCCACCAAACTCCTGCAGAAGGCATTGAGCTCCTTGCGTGGAGTTAGTAGAAAGGGGGCGCAGTATGTCCTAGCCATCATTTACGGAGCAGCGCCCACTACCTGACTTGGCTATGGTATCATCACTCTGTGGGATAGATTCTTGCATTAACCCCTCTTGACAGAGGAGGAAACAGGGTTAGCGAGGTTTAGTGACCTACCTAGTGGTCACACAGGCGATGTTTGTCACAGCTGGACACCAAACCTGGGTATTATTTTGACGTTTATTTATTTTGAAAGAGAGAGAAAGACAGAGCTCGAAGTGGGGAAGGGGTCACAGGAAAAGGAAGACACAGAATCCGAAGCAGACTCCCAGTCTGTCAGCACAGAGCCTGACGCGGGGCTCGAATTCACAAACGTGAGATCAAGACCCGAGCTGAAGTGCGTCGCTTAATGGACTGAGTCACTTGGCACCCCCACCAAACCTGTGTTTTTCAATGCCCAGCCCAGTGCTGTGTTTGAAGAAAGCCCTCCTGGGACTCCAGCACATCTCTTTACAACTTCTAGGTCAGAATCGGAGACCTGGAGGTTGTATGCAAGCGGGCTGGAAACTCACAGCCTGAGAGGTCGGGAAATATGTTTTTGTTGGCAGAAAAAGACTATTTTTAAAATTTAAAAAGTTGAATTAAAATATCAGCCTGCCGTGTATGCTTTGCCTTACACCTCGTTCTTTCGCTATTTCATTGTCTGCTGGCCCCAGCAAGCGCTGACTGTGTGACCCCTGGTAAAGCCCATCTCACTCGGGGCCAGAGGACGGTGCACTTTACCAGAGCCCAGCTCTGACTTCAGGCAGGTGCCTTGGGACCTTTCTTTTCTGAAGGCACTTTGCCTTCTTACCTCAGAAGGTACTTTGGGACCGTCTTACCTGCCGTGAGAATAGGACCAAGGAGCCTGCTGAACATGTACGACTCTCACCCTGCCCCTGCACCGCCCCCGCCCTCGCCCCCAGCTCTGTCTCTCTCCCTACCCGCCCCGCAAAGGACCCGACAGTCCTAGACAGGCCAGCCTGTGTTCCCAGGGCCGGAATCCCACTGAGTGTGGGCAGCTCCAAGGGGAGCCCAGCTGTCAGCACCAATCCCACAGTCCTCACCGGACCCTGTAGGCCACAGACCTGGCATTGATGAAGGCCTCTGGGCGCAAGGCTGGGTCAGTGCCACTTGGCCGTAGGAGTGCTAACCAAGGCAGCTCCCTTCCCACCTCTGCCAGGCCTGAAGACAGTGCCGATTGTAGCAGAGGTGATGCTCCCAAGAGAAGGGGTAGCCTGTCCCCCTGAGTGTCCTAAGGGCTGTAGGCAGCTCTGTTTACATGTTGCTGGACTAAGTCTTGAGCAGACTTGTTTCTTGACACCCGGAAACAGCTTTCTGATGGGAAAGCTGCTGTGGAGAAACAGTGTGTGTGTGTGTGTGTGTGTGTGTGTGTGTGTGTGTCTTAGGGTCGGGTGGGGAAAGAAGGGAAGAGGGAGGAAGAAAGGAAGAAAACAAAACAAGAGAAAACAGCCCAATTCAAAAGGCGTGTGGTTTTCTTCTTGTGGTTTGACCCAAGGGCTTGGTGGTTTCAGTACAACCCTGAGCCCAGATTGTGGGACGGTTAAACCCTGGGTGGGGCTGGGGCAAGTCCTGAGAACAAAGAGTCTATTGAGGTGGCCCTGCCCCGGCAGGGTTGGGGGCTGAGGCAGGAAGCAGGAGGGGGCCATGTCCGCTCACCTGCGGGAACCCTCCCCTGGGCACAGGCTTCTGGTCTACCCGAAAAGCCGGCCGGGCGGGGTCCACACAGGAGCCCTTCTTATTCTGAAAGGACAACTCCCAGATGCAACGCGGTACCAGGGACACTTCCAAGAGAATTTCAGCCCATCTGAGCTCCAGACTTGGGTTTCAGAAAACTGAAGTCTCCATAGAGAAAGCCCTGGGATAAGAATATGAGTTTTAATCCTGAGACAGTCACTCATTGACTCGGGGCTTGGAGCAGGTCACATTACAAGATTCTCGATCCTTTTCTTCTTACTTCTTGGGCTTCGCAACATCAAGTGTTTAGGGCGCGTATTCATCTGAGCCCCTGAATGTTCTCTATTCACTCACTTCATCCCTGCAGGTCTGTGACGTAGGTCCCATGACTACTACCCTTTTATGGAAGAGGAAACTGAGGCAGAGAGATTGGGCAATGCCCCAGGGCACAGACCCTACAGCCCATTTCTCTTCTTCAGCTACCAATTCCCTACCGTCAGGGTGCGCGCGCACGTGCGGCAAATGATATTGACAGGGCGCCTGGGTGGCTCTGTCGGTTGAGTGTATGACTCTTGATTTCAGTTCAGGTCATGATCTTGCAGTTCGTGGGACTGTGCCCTGTGTTGGGCTCTGCACTGACTGCACAGAGCGTGCTTGGGATCCTCTCTCTCTCCTCCCCCGCTTGCCTTTGTGCTTTCCCTCTCTCTCCTCTCTCAAAATAAATAAACATTTTTTTAAAAGATATTCACTCCCCAGGGAGATGCATGTCCTGGCTTCCTGAACTGGTGGGAGGCAAAAGGAATCAGGCTCAGGTGGACCCTCAGCCTTCTGAGATGTAAAGATTGGGCTCTGGCGAGGGTGACAGTCTTGACAAGTCAGATCCCTACCATGCAAAGCAGCCTTTGAACAAAACCCCCACTAGAATTACAGTGCCCATGGGTTGGAATTATCTGGTAAATTGTATTTTCTGAGTATTGGAAACCCCACTAGCTTTCACTGTTGTTGCTGGAAACCTCTTTTATTTTTATTTTTTTAATGTTTATTTATTTTGAGAGAGAGAAAAGAACTCAAGCAGGGGAGGGGCAGACAGAGTGTGAGAAAGAGAGAGCGAGAGAGCAGGGGAGGGGTGAGAGAGAGGGAGACACAGAATCAGCAAAAGGCTCCAGGCTCTGAGCTGTCAGCACAGAGTCTGACGCGGAGCAGGAACTCATGACCTGAGCGGGGAAGGCGGTGTTGGACCATGGTGCGCCCCCAGCCTTGTGCTTAGCACTTGATGTACATTTCCTTACTTATTTCACAAAGCAAGACAGTTAGTGGAAACCCAGAGAGGTTAAGGGAACTTTCTCAAGGTCACCCAGTCTAATAAGTGGCCAGACTCATATTCACACACCAGAAAAGACGGGACAAGGGGTCCAGAGACCATCTCTGCCTGTCTGATCCCCAACAGACTGGAGAATGTGATGAAGGAATGGCTCAATGGACTAGAAGGTCTGAGTTCAGAAACATCCCTGAGATCTTGTTGAAACACTATCATTGCCATAGCCATAGCCAAGGAGACTTGGTCTATATTTCCTGGGACTAATATGGATCAGAGAAGCTTCCCTGGCAAAGACTCTGTTTTGGGGAGGAACAAGGATGTTTGTAGAGCAGAGATGAATCCGTAAGGCAATGCTCAAGCCTGACATTTTGTAGCCAGACACAAAGCACCCTCTGGCACCCTGGCCACTCTGGAGACACAAGAGAATGTCCTGTTCTTACCCAGTGGAGAGGTAAGAAAGTTATGTGTGAAAGGAGGCAGAACAAGACTGAGCCCAGATTGGAAGGAGGAGAATCCCCGGCAGAGGACTTGTTACGTCTATGCAGTGAATGAGTGGTGAGGGAGCAGGTGAACGAGAGTTCAGTAGACAGGGACGTTAGTGGGCATGGGAATGGACCCCAGGGCGGCACGACCCCCACTTTCTGTTGCCCCTCCTTCTCTTCTCAGCATCCTGGCCCCCCAGGGCATCGCTCATGGAATTCTCCAGCCCCAAGTGTTCCTCTCTGACTTGTCTGAAATCGGATGCATCTCAGGCTATGAGTCACAGAGCATTCATTCCCGATGCCTAAGGACGGCAGCCCTCCCTGTGAGATGGCAGAGGGAACTCAGGCAGCCATGCCAACAAGGACAAAGGGACTCTGTGATGTCAGGCTAGCAAATGACGAAAATGCACGGGAGTCCAAAAAGACAGGACAGCTGTCATCCTTGACTGGACCCTGGAATAGATAAAAGACACTAGAGAACATTTTGGGGATTGGAACAATTTGGGAAATGAGGATATCGACTGGCCTTTACATAATACTGTTGTTCCAAAGCTAAATGTCCCAAGTGTGAGAACCGATGGTGGGCATGTTGGAGAAAGTCTTTGTTCTTAGGACATACGTAATGCCGTATGAGGACAGTGTCGTGACGTCTGCAACTCATAGCTGCAGGTAGTTCTGCAGGGGAATAGAAATAAGTAAACGAATGTATGTGTACAGAGAGATAGAGAGACAGAGACAGAAATAGAGACAGAGAGAATAGGGCACCATGTTAACCAATGAATAATCCAGGAGAGGGGTTTGCAAGTACTCACTGTATATTTTGGCACCTTCTTGTGTTTTGTTTTGTTTTGTTTTGTTTTGTTTTGTTTGGAAGTTTAAATGGGATGTACCAAGGATTACTGTGACCTAAGTGCTTCACAGTGAGGAGAAGGGCTGGTCACAGAGAGTTTGGGAGGTAAATCTTAACAAAAAAACGGTTCTATACTATGCTTCGTGCCTACAGCTTGAGTTGTGGCAAGTGCATTTGGATTCCTTCCTTCCTTCCTTCCTTCCTTCCCTTCCTTCTTTCCCTTTCTTTCCTTCCTTCCTTCCTTCCTTCCTTCCTTCCTTCCTTCCTTCCTTCCTTCCTTCCTCCCTTCCTCCCTTCTCCTACTATGTGTGTTAAGTTCAGTAAGTGAAAGGCAGTAAGAAAGGGCAGAGAAGGAGAGAAGTTTTATACTCCCATGGCTTAGGGCCAGAAATTTCAGAGAATTTCCCTAGTTGCAAGCTGCTACAGGAACTTTAAACTTTATACGATTTGTGGCACCTCAGTGTCTCAGTAGGTTAAGCATCCGACCTCTGCTCAGGTCACCGTCTCACAGCTCATGAGTTCCAGCTCCGAGTTGGGCTCGTGCTGCCAGCTCAGAGCCTGGAGCCTTATTTGGATCCTAGGTGTGTGTGTCTCTCTGCCCCTCTGTTGTCCATGCTCTGTCTCTGTCTCTATCTCTCCCTCTCTCTCAAAAATAAACATCAAAATAAATAAATAAATAAGCTTTATACAAATTAATGCAATCAAATGACAACTACTATGTGATTGAGGCACCACTCAGTTGGGGCTCACGGAAACCTGGCTGGGAGGAGTCCAAGCATGAGCCGTTTTGTTTTGTTTTGTTTTTTTACAGTTGCTAAGGATCATTGAGGATGTGAAAATTCCAGATCATTTCTTTTCTTTTTAAATAGTTTTTAGAGCATGAGGCACTTGGGTGGCTTGGTCAGGTAAGCATCTGACTTCGGCTCAGGTCATTCATGATCTCAGGGTTTGTGAGTTTGAGCCCCGTGTCGGGCTCGCTGCTGTCAGCACAGAGCCTGATTCGGATCCTCTGTCCCCTTCTCTTCCCCCCACCCCCAACTCTTGCGTGCTCTCCTTATCTCTCTCTCAAAAATAAATAAATAAACAAAAAATATCTTAAATATCTTTAGAGCAGTTTTAGGTTCCCAGCAAAATGAAGCAGAAAGTAGAAAGTTCTGGGGCATCTGGGTGGCTCAGTCGGTTGAGCATCCGGCTTTGGCTCAGGTCATGATCTCATGGTTCGTGGGTTCAAACCCCGTGTTGGGCTCTGTGCTGACAGCTCAGAGCCTGGAGCCTGCTTCAGATTCTGTGTCTCCCTCTCTCTCTGACCCTCCCCTGCTCGCGCTGTCTCTCTCTGTCTCTCAACAATAAAAAAACATTCAAAAAATTTAAAAAAAAAGAAGGAAATTTCCGTATACCTGCTGTCCCCACACACGAATTGCCTCCCCAGAGACAACATCCCCCACCACAGGGGAACATTTGTCACAACTTATGAACCTACACTGACATGTCACTACCACTCAATGTCCCTAGTTTCCATTAGGGCTCACTTTTGGTGCTGTATATTCTACGGGCTTTAATAAATGTATACTGGCATGTGTCCACATTATGGTGTCATACACAGTAGTCTTACTACCTGAAAATCCCTCCCACTTCACCTCTTCATCCCTCTCTCCCCCGACCCCATGACAACTATTTTCTGCTTCCATTAATTTTAGTTTCTCAGAATGTCCAATGATTGGACTCATACACTATGTGGCCATTTCACATTGGCCTCTTTCGCTTAATAATATGCATTGAAGGCTCCTTCATGTCTTTTCATGGCTTGCCAGCTCGTTTCTTTTTAGTGCTGAATAATATTCCGCTGTCTGGATGTACCACAGTTTATTTATCCATCCACCTACGGAAGAACATTTTGGCTGCTTCCAAGCTTTGGCAACTAAACCTGCCTAAATGGCCATGCCATTTGCATTCCCACCAGCAAACAGTGAGAGAGTTCCTGTTGCTCCGTATCCTGAACAACATTTAGTGTTGTCAGTGTCCGGATTTCGGCCGTTCTAACCGGTGTGTAGGGATAGCTCATTGTTGTTTGAATTTGAATTTCCCCAGTGACCTATGATGTGGAACATCTTTTCATACGCTTATTTGCCATCAGTATACCTTGTTTGGTGAAGTGTCCGTTCATGTCTTTTGTCTATTTCTTAATTGGGCTTGGATTAATTAATTTGAGTTTCTTATTACTGAATTTTAAGTTGCCTGATACAGTTGGGTCCTTCGTCAGATATGTCTTTGCAAGTATTTTCTCCCAGTCTGTGACTCGTCTTCTCATTGTTTTGACAAAATCTTTCACAGAGTTGAAGTAATTAACATTAATGAAGTCCAGTATATCAATTGTTTCTTTCATGAGTTATAAAACATATCTGGGATAAATCCCAGTTGGTCATGGTGTATATTTGTTTTTATAAATTGCTGGATTTCTGCTAGTATTTTTAAGAATTTTTGCATTTATGTTCATGAGAGGTATTGGTCTATAGTTGTTTGTTTCTTGTAACATCTTTGTCTGCTTTTGATATTAAGGTAATGTTGACCTCATAGAGTGAGTTATGGAGTGTGCCTCTGCTTCTTTCCTCTGGAAGAGATTACAGAATATTGGTATAATTTCTTCCTTAGGCTTTTGAAAAATTCACCAGTGAACCCATGTGGGCCTTGTGCATTCTTTTTTGGAAGCTTACTAAGTAATTTTTTCTCAATTAATTTTTTATTCTAATATATTGTCTGTTTCTTCTTGAGTGTTTTAGAAGATTGTGTCTTTCAAGGAATTAGTCCATTTCATCTAGGTTATCAAATCTGTGAGCATGGAATTATTCATAGTATTCTTTAATTATTTTTGTAATACCCATAGGATCGGTAGTGATGTCCCTCTTTTATTTTTGATATTAGTTTTTGTGTCTGTGTCTTCTATTTTTACCTTAGGTAGTATAGCTAGCAGTTTATCAGTTTTATTGATCTTTTCAAAGAAAAAGCTTTGGTTTCATTGATTTTCTCTATTGATTCCCTATTTTCAATTTCATTGATGCCTATTCCAATTCTAATTACTTATTTTCATCTGCTTACTTTGGATTTAATTTGCTCTTCTTTTTCTAGTTCCCTAAGGTGGAAGCTTAGATTAGTCATTTTAGATCTTACTTCTATACTATAAATACGATATTATATTATTACTACAAATTTCATAACAGACATTGCTTTCACTGTATCCCACAAAATGTGATAAGTTGTATTTTCATTTTTTAGTTCAAACTATTTTTAAATTCCTCTTGAGATTTCTTCTTTGACCCATCTGCTATTTAATCTCCATTATTTTGGAACTTTCCAGCTATCTTTCTGCTATTGATTTCTAGTTTAATTCCATTGTGATATGAGAGCAGACATATGAGCTCTTTTTTATATTATTACTTATTTATTTAAAGTAAGCTCTACACCCAATGTGGGGCTTGAACTCACTACCCCTGTATGAAGAGTCACATGTTCCACCAACTGAACCAGCCAGGTGCTCCCAGTCATATGATTTCTATTATTTTAAATGTGTTAAGTTCTGTTTTCTGGCCCAGAATGTGGTCTATGTCGGGGAATATTTTATGTGAGCTTGAGAGTCTGTATATTCTGCTGTTGTTAGATGAAATAGTCAATATATGTCAATTATAACTGATTGATTGCTGGGTCTATTGACTTCAACTACATCCGTACTGATTTTCTGTCTACTGGATATGTCCATCTCTGACACAGTGGTGTGGAAGTCTTCAGTAATAATAATAGTGGATTCATCTTTTTTTTGGCATGTACTCTGCTAGTGGTTTCTGAGCTTCCTGGATTTCTCCTTTCAGCTCTATCAGTTTTGCCTCATGTATTTTGACACTCTATTGTTAGACTCATACACATTAGTATTATATCCTCTTGGGAAATTGAATTTTTTATCATCATGAAATGCCAATATTAGTATGGTACATCTTTCTCCATCCCTTTACTTTTATGCATATTTATATTTGAAGTGGGTTTCATGTAGATGACAGATAGTTGAGTTTTATTTTTTTATACACTCTGATAATCTTTGTCTTTTAACTGGTGCATTTAAACCACTGATGTTTAAAGTGATTATTATATAGTTAGATTAATGTCTATCGTATTTTTTTACTGTTTTCTCTTGGTTGTCTTTTGCTACTATTTTTGTCTTCCTCTTTTTTTCTTTTGTGATTTTAACTGAATAGTTTATATGGTTCCATTATCTTTCCTTCATTAATATACAAGTTTTACTTCTTTTTTTTCTTATTTAAGTGGTTGCCCTAAAGTATGCAGTATACATTTATAGCCAATCAGAGTCCATTTTCAAATAACACTAAACTGCTTCACAAGCAGTACCTTATAATAACAAAATAATCTTAATTCTTTCCTCTTTACCCTTGCGTCATTGCAGTCATTAGTTTCACTTCCATAGAAGCATATATATATGTATATATTCAAATACATTGTTGCCATTATTATTTTGAATAGCTGTTGGCTGAATCTCATAAAGCAGTTAAGAATAAGAAGAATAAAAATGTTTACTTCACCTTCACTTATCCTTCCCCTGTGCTCTTCCTTTCTTAATGTAGATCTGAGTTTCTGACCTGTGATTTCTCTTCTTTCTGCAGAACTTTTAGCATTTCTTGCAAAGTAGGTCCACTAGCAACAAATTCCATCTTTTTTTTTTTTTGGTCCAAAGTCTGTATTTCCTCTTCACTTTTGAAGGCTAATTTTGCAGAGTACAGAATTCTACCTAGGTAGCTTTTTTCCTCTCAACACATTAAATATGTTTTTCCACTCTCTTCTTACTCGCATGGTCTCTAAGGAGAAGTTGAATTAATTTTTATCTGTGTTCCTCTCCAGGTAGGGTGTTTCCCGCACCCAACCCCAGCTTCCTTCTTTCAGGATTTTTTCTCTTTTTGATTTTCAACAGTCTGAATAGTCTATGGCTGGGTGTAGGTTTGTTTTGTTTCGGGCATGTATACTGCTGGTGTGCCCTGAGCTTCCTGGGAGTGTAATTTGGTGTCCCAGCATTGATTTGGGGAAATTCTCTGTCATTGTTGCTTCGAGTATTCCTGCTGTCCTTTTTCTTTCTTCTCTTTCTGGTAATCCTATTGCATTGTATTTCACCTTTTACGGTTGTCACACAGTCCTTGGATATTCCCTTTTAGTTCTTCAGTGTTTGTTCTGCTTGCTTTTCTGTTGTGGGATCGAGCCCTACGTCGGGCTTTGTGCTGAGCGTGGAATGTACTTAAGGCTCTCTCTCTCTCCCTTTGCCCCTCTCCCCTAATTACAGTTGCACACTTTCAGTCTCTCTCTCTCTCTCTCTCTCTCTCTCTCTCTCTCTCTCTCTCTCTCAAAATAAAAAAATAAATATCCTCAGGCTCATAGATTCTTTCCTTTGCCGTGGCTGGTCTACTCATGAGACAAACAAAGGCATTCTTCATTTCCGTTACAGGATTTTTGATCTCTAGCATTTATTGTTTATTCTTTCTTAGAATTTCTACTTTTCTGCTTAACATTGACCAGACTCAAATATGGGAAGGATGTTGGAATGATCAGGCCAGAAATGTAAAATAACAATGATTAATATGCTAAGGGCTCTAACAGATGAAGTACGCAGATGTAGAGCATCTTGTATTTCTGTAGGGCCCTCTTCCACATCCTCCAAATCAGACTGCATCCTGTTCTCTACCCTCCGTCCTCAATCAGAAAGCCAGACCGAGCCCATGCAGCTCAGCAGGGCTGCTCAGGTATTCATCATTCCAAAAGTTTGCAGCTTTCACTTAGCGTAACTGCTATAAAAGAGGAAAGGGTGTCCTTCTAGAATAAAATACCTCCCAGTCTATCTCATTTACGGTCTCCACTGCTGATTGTTCCTCCTGTCAACATCTACCATTCTAATGCCTCCCAAGTATCTACTGCGATCTACCCTGACTTTCAGACTTCAAATTAACAGATTAAAGTTTGTTGAATACCCATGCACATAAGCAACTGGCCTTTGGAAGATGTCCAGTACTTCTGCGCTATCTGTATGCTGGAATAGTTAGAAAACATGTGTTTGTAACTATATTTTCATTCCACTTCAATGATAAAAATGTCAATCACCTTCCACAATTCTGGCACTAGTTACTTGGGATACATGTGGAGAGATGTGGTGTCTACTTCCAAGGAACTCACAAACAGAGACTTAGTAACTGATACAGAGTCCCACATGTTAAGGCTCCAGTAACCTTCTGGGTTTCTCCTAACAGTTATCCTTGTAGTAGACACCAAAAATAAGTAAATATTATTTTGGTAGATGGAAGGATGGATAGATACATAAGTACAGGGACGCCCGGGGGCTCAGCCGGTGAGCATCTGAGTGTTAATTTCAGCTTAGGTGGTGTTCCAGGTTGAGGGATGGAGCCCTACGTCAGGCTTTGTGCTGAGCGTGGAATGTACTTAAGGCTCTCTCTCTCCCTTTGCCCCTCTCCCCTAATTACAGTTGTGCACTTTCAGTCTCACTCTCTCTCTCTAAAAATAAAAAAATTTTTTAAATGTTAAGATACATAAATACTTACGTATATACATACATACCTACATAGCTGAAGGTATCGATAAATGTTCCTGTCTCTATTAAACCCACGAGGACCCCACATTTACCAAGGAGGCATCTAGAAGTGGCCTCAAAAACTGAATCCAGAAAGTGACTGAAAAGAATCCGCAGGGAAAAAATAGGCCATTACTAACCCTTGCCTATTGATGGCACTGCAGCTTTAGAATTCCATAAGGAGCCTTCAAAGTTACAGGGATGGCCCTCAGCCTCCATCCCTAGAGATTCTGACCTCAGTGAGGATATAAACCTAGGCATCTGTATTTTTTTAAAGTTTCTGGGATTGTTTTGATTCACAGTTGAGTTCGAGAACCATGGAGACAGAGTCCCAGATCTAGCAGGTGAGAGTCAGGAAAGCATAGATCCAGGCAAAGAGTCAAGATGAGGAAGAGAAAACCCGCTGATAAGGCCCAGCCAAGGCAGAAAACAGGGCTCTTTGCATTCCTTCAATCATAGGTACGATGGCTTCAAGCCTGAACTGGACCTCAGTTTTCCAGCAGGTGCTAAGAGGGCTGTACATCATGCTTATTAAAGTAACATGGCTCTGAGAATATTTGAGGCTGACATCACCCTGTTCGCCCATGGTTGTCAATCAGATCTCCTGGTATACCTCCCTCTCTGAAGAAATGAAGCTATTGGAAGAGAGAGGAAGCACTTCAATATTTTCACAGTGAAAAGTATTATTTTTCTACTGTGGAAATGTCAACCTGTCACTACAATGATTATCTTTTCCATTAAACTCTAAAAGGTTGGCACTATTGAGCAAAATCAGCTTAATTCATCATTATCTTGTCATTGACATGTCCCGAGATCATCAAAAATTGGTGAAGGCTTCACTCCGGTTTTCCTTCATTGGCATTTCTCACTGCCCTGGCTCCATAAAAGCCCATCCACGCCTGCCAGCCAGGAAGCGTCTCATGAGAAATATGCAAGCCCTTCAATTTCACCTGAGAACATACAACCTCCAGAATCCACTGGCTTTTATCTTTAGTGAGCACGACTTCATTCTGGCCGGGGTAAACAATAAATTAGATTTCTGAGTTCAAGACACAACGTTGGACCATGTGAAACTTTAAGAGATCCTATTAGGCTGAAACTGAACTCTTCCCACTGCTAATTAGAACATGATCATTCACATCGAAAAAGGAAATCACGTCTTACAAGAGTTATCCACCAGGCTTCCTGAAACGGGGCTCTTCCTTACTTCTCAGGAGCAGGGCTGGTACATGGAATTCAGCACACCTGGATGCTTTGGTGGACAAATGTTCACACACTGAAGTCTTCATTTATAAGGTGTAGAGCCCTTGAAAGTGACAAAATCGCTGGCTAAATAGTCTCCAAGGTAAGAATTATTGAGTGACATGAACCCAATTCGTCCCTGTTTTCCTGAAGCTTAGTGTGTCTGACACAGACCTGGTGCCACTTTGGTTACCGTTCTTGGCTTTCTTCCCCAGATTCTGCTTGTCTCCTGAACCATGTTGCTGCCACTGCTTTTAACAACCTTCCCAAGGTGGCAGGAACCCAAGAGGGGCCCCAGGCTGCATGGCCAGCATGTACCATGTACCATAGTGAGGTATCCTCCATTTCTAGACTTGGATAACATGCCACACCCAGACCATGGCATCTGGCTCTCTGAGCAGCTGCCATGGAGTCAAATAATATAACGTGGGGGGAGGGGGGAGCGGAGCATCTACTAGGACATGAAAGGTGGGAGGGAGCTGCACGATAAATGTTTCTTCGTGTCTCCCTTCTGTCGACTACCCTGAGGACTAGTTTCTCCTGGAAATCCTTTTGGAGAAAATCCAAAGTGCAGCATGAATGTGCATGCCAACTGAGTGGCATGTCTTTTTGTGGCTTATTGTGAAGCAATGGCCAGTATGGTAACATATTGCAGGGTTTCATGTGCTCCCTTGACCCACTTTCCAATTTTCATCACCTTCATCTCGCTGGTCTTGCACTCTGCAAATGTAATGTTAGCATTTTAACCCTTGGTTAAAGCTCTGCTTTCTAGAAGATGCAGCAAAAACAATTAATTGTAGTTAATAGGGATACAGCGCAGATGCAGGGAGGCCAAGGCATCGGGAGTACAAGGGGTGGTGGCACTCAATCAACACAGAAACAACATTAATTACAAGGATTGTGGGTTAGGATGGGTACTTATGGCAGCATTAAAGATTCTTAGGTAAATAACAGCTCAGGGAAGTCAATTTAAGGCATGATTTAAAATCCAGATACCTTCTATGGCAGTATTAATGGAAATCTTGATTTCCTGCAGCCTCAGAAAAGACTGTGCTAAAAATCAGGGCAAGGCTCTGATTCTAGGGGGTCCAGAGCTGCCACGAAGATGAAATGCAGACCCTCAGCAAATATCTGTGTCAAGTCAGAGCCCTGATAGGGACTCTGAGATCTGGGATGGGGATATTTGGGTGAAGGAACGTGAGCATCTTGAACCTCTGAATTCCTTCATGCCGTCCTTCCCAAAGAGGAAGGACCTTCACCCTCTCCAGAGAAGACTAGACTCTACTTGCCTGGGGAACATGCAATGCTCTTACCTGAAGCAGTTTCTCTGCAAGATGATGCTTGCCCTCCTGAGGACCAATTAACTTCCACTAACCTTCTTTGTCTCCAGACTGACAGCCAAAGTCAGTCTCAGCAAGAGCAGATGGGGAGAAGCAAAATCTGGTTCAGGAAGGAATGGTCTAGATAGGTAAGAAGTTACAAAGCCATTGAGGACTTGGGAACATGAATGGAAGTGAATGTTGAGGATGCCAGCCGAGGGGTGGCGGCCTCTGCAGCTGGACAGAGGGGAACTCACTGACACAGGGTAATTCATTTATGATTCACACTTGACTTTGGGTCAAGAACACCTGTGTAACTTGCTGGGCTGTTTGAAGCCTGGACTCCATAGAAGGATACAGTGAAGAGAATGAGATGCCAGAATCACCTGGGCGTCATGTGAGAGGTCACAAGACTTAGGGAAGTGGGAACGTTAAGCATGGGTCTACCATGTATGGTCCAAGAACCCATCAATCAGACAACATAGTCTTTACTAAGTCAGTAAAAACCACTTTATGAAAAAGAGATGAGCATTTTGGAAAAGTTTAGTGGTGGCTCTCAGAGGCACAATGAACGTGATAACTTAATAGGCAGCAAGTTGGAGTGGTAGTCAGTGTTTCTTGGTCCAGAGGGATCGATGGCCATATTTAACAGATTATTGTGTCCTAGGGGGAAGAGAGGTGGACAACCATTAGATGTTGTATTTATCACACAGAAAAATATCTAGATTTGCTAAGTAGAAGCCTGATATTAACCCCTGGGAAAAGAAACTGTGGCCTTCACCTCTTGACCAATTCACAGACACAGACACCATTGTGAAGGGAACCTGAATCCTGACCAAAGTCAGCCTCACAGAGGGCCCAGGGCATCTCAGACTTACCCTGTGGTTATTTGCCCAGTTCCCAAGTATGTAGCTAGGACACATATACTTAGCATACGGTTAGCAGTGATAGACCCCTCCCAGTATTAACCTGATTAGTGGAGCAAGGGTCACTATGGTAGAAAGGGTCAAGTGGAAGCCCTGAAATTTCCCTAGCCCCGCAGCAGTCCCCCAAGATAAATCAGAAGCAACATGACATTTCTGGAGAAATCTCAGAGATTAAAGCCATCATCAAAGATCTGAGAGATGAGAAAGGTGGTGCCTATTGTATTCTCATCAAATTCACCCCTGACAGTGGACTATTGTAAGATTAACTCCATTTTCAGCTGCTGGGCTAAATATGGATCTTGACTGGGGCAGATCAACACAGTGCCTGGCAATCTATCAGCGGGGAGAATCAAAGGAAGTTTATCTTTAATTAGCGGGAACAGCAGTACATACTCACTGTCTTGCCTCAGGGCTATGTTAACTCTCTTGCTTTCTGTCATGATATAGCAGAGCATCATGCTGATCCACTGGATTGGTGACATGATGGTAATTGGAACCGGTGAGCAGGAATTGGCCAGTATCCCAAACGCACTGAGACACCTGCATGGGAGGAAGTAGGAGATAAACGCCACAAAGATGCAGAAGCATGCCACGTTGGTGAGTTTTATAGAGTTTCATTTGTCTGCAATGAGTGGGGGTCTCCCTCAGAGGTAGAGAACGAGTTGCTGCATTTTGCGTCTTATAACACTAGGACAGAGGCATGATGCCTGGGAGTGTCTCTGGATTTTGAAGGCAACATAGTTGAAACTTCTATTCCATTTCTCGGATGCCTCAGAAAACCACCAGTTTTGAATGGGCAGCAAGTCCAAGTTGTGGTTCCAAGTACTCTGTTTCCTGGGCCATGTGACCAAGATCTAAAGGTGCTTTGGGGTATCTGCGCTGGATAAAGATGTGCAGTTCTCATTAGAAGAGACACAGCACAGAGCCTACGGATTCTGGAACAAGGCCATGCACATGGTAGAGATCTATACTGTTTGAAAAGCAGCTCCTGGTGTAATACTGGACCCTAATTGAGACTCAATAGCCAACCACGAAACACCCCGTTACTATGAAGTCTGATTTCCCATTGTGAGCTCGGCTGTTATCTAACCTACAAAGACATTAAGGGCGGACATACACACTAGCAATCAATCATGCGATGGAAGGGGCATATTTGAATGTAGCCTTTAGCAGATGCAGAACGATTAAGTAAATGATATAAACAGCCACGCAGACTCTCATTTCACTTAACTCTGCCACACGGTTGACTCTCCCTCAATCCATACATATAGATTCTTTGCAGGTACCCATGCTTCACAGAACTCAGCATTGATTCACAGAAAAAGATCGCTGCCATATTGTTGCCCAAATTAAGGGCAGCCCCTTAAAGGTGACAGTAAAAGGTAATTCTTCAAGTGGAGGAAGCCGGAGCCAGTGCACTTGGTCCTCCGCTGCATGTGGAAGAATGGTGGCCTGAGGCATAGATGTGTACTGCCTTCTGTCCAGTGTTAGATGGCTTGGATAGTTGTCAAGACCTGAAAGGAACAGAGAGGAAAGTCAGAGACAAGGAAATCTGGGGAAGAGGCGTGTGGATGGACTTGTGGACCTGGGTACCCAAGTGCATGCTTGAACCTTTGGGTCTCACGTTGGTGCCTCAGAGCGTCTACCCACCTGGGGCTGCCGATCAGCAGCTGGACAGGATGGCCCATCTCCAGCGTTTCACCCAACCTCTGTCCTCAGGTATCTCAGTATTTGTTCAATGTGCTCGTGAACAGAGGGATCCAAGTGACAAGGATGTAGGTTACACAAAAGTCCAAAAACAGGGGCTCCCTTTCCCAAGGCTGATGTATCTGTGATTTCTGACTGCCCAACCTTCCAACAAAAAGACCAACGCTGAATCCTTGAAGGGGCATTGCTCATGGTGTAGACCAGCGGGCCACGTGGGGCAGGTCAGTTACATTAGACAATTTCCACTTTGAGCAGGTGGCAACTCATCCTTCCTAAAATCGATGCTAACTCTAGAAGAGGATTTCCTTGAGGGTAAGGATACACATATCGTACACACACACACACACACACACACACACACACACACACACCAGCATGTGGCACAGTATTCAGGGCATTGAATGATTTGTTAGAGAGTAAATGAGTGGCTGAATGAATGGATGCTGGTAATAAATGTGTGAGTCAAAGACTCACATGAGTTCGGAAAGGCCAGTGAAGCGCCCCCCCAGTCTCCTTGCCCCTGTTCTCAGTCCACATCCCAGCAGAGGCTCTTACATGGACCATCACAGTCCCCATTCAGATACATCCCCATCTGCTCTCTCTCTTCCACACCTTTCTTCCAGACGTAAGGCATCTCCTATCTGGGTAAAACAGTCTGACAGATATTATTTCATTTTATCCTTACCACAATTGAGAGAGAGAGAGAGAGAGAGAGAGAGAGAGAGAGAGAGATGTGAGAGAGAAAGTGCTCACGATATCCATTTTCTCCTCTTCTTAGGCACAGGACTAAAGCACATTTCACAGCATCCCACCCCCAAAGTTAGATTAGGACCAACTGAACTGATTTCATTCAGACAAATGGAAAATGGTGTGTGTGCTTCCGGATCTGGCTCACCCAGATTAATCTCTTGGCGTGAACTTCCATTGTGTGTCTGGCCTGTGGGGACCTCAGAGACCACATTCTGAAGGTAGCAGCTCCATCCAATGTGAGGCTCCTGGTCTCTGAATGACCATGTGGGGCAGAGGTCCCCGTCTGACTTGTGGTGAACTTGGACATGAACAGTAAAGGTTTTTATCTTGTGGAGCCACCGAGAGTATGGGATTACTTGTTTGAACTGGTAGCCTAGCCTGAATAAATAGGAAGACAGGTGTGAATTTTATTATGAAAAATATACAGAGACCAAAACACCAAATGGTAAGAAAAGCACAAGTTACGAAAAATCACTTGGCTTGTAGTTCAACACACCTAGACACTGATTCACCGCACAACCGCTTTCTGGCTGTGTAACCCTGGACACATCACTTAACATCACTGTGCATCAAATTTTTACCTGTTAACTGAAAATACGTATCTTGCAAGTTTATCAAGAGGATGAGAGATAAGATTTATCACGTGCCAGGCATACATGCGGGCATAGCAGGTGCTCAGAGAACGTCTGCTCTCGTTATTATTAAGTCCTGGATCACATGCCAAATAACATCAGAGCCCCATCTTCAGTAGCCCAGCCCTAAACAGCCCTGTTGCACATCCGTTTTCCCAGGCCTGCTTTCTGCTGTGGCCAAATGGCCATCTTTTCATTATAAAGGAACCCCTGTTAGAATTCACATTCCTGGAAGCCTTTCCTGAACCTTCTTTGCCTGCACATATTTGAAGGGCTGGGATGAGGCCAAGGCATAACAGAAATCGTATGACCCGGAGTCTTTGACTGCATTTGGAATAAAGGTGATGAAGAGGTCATCAAGGGTGACCGAAGCTACCGTATTCCACTCTGAACTACGTGGATTCAAGCTCTGCCTGTTTCCAAGACTGTGAGCCAACCCCAAACAGGAGTCGGTTTTTGTGTTCTCCTTCCAACTTCCGTAATCGCTGCGCCCTCTGGTGGTTGTGAACGTAATCGGGTCTGTCTACTCCCAGACGTTAGGGGAAAGGTAGGGGAAAGCTGAAATGCATGGAACTGGATGGAGCACTGGAACGCCCCCTGTGAAAGATCTGTGTGGTCACACCGGCGCGCACACACTCTTTAAGGAAGGCCGGGCTGGTGTGTGTGCAGCCAATGGAGGGTCTGCATCAGAGGACTCTGCCCAGAGGCAGCTGACAGAGGTGAGGAGGTGGCAGGAATGGAGAGGAGCAAATACATCAACAGGGAAAACCACTGGATTTGGAAGTGGATTCAAATGAAAGAAAGGATGCAGAATGATGAAAGAATAAGCTAGGAAGTCTCTCCTGGTTCCAGACCGCTGGCCACATCCAGGTTACTGCAGGCTCCCTCTGCCTCCTGAAGATACAAAAAGTACAGAATTGCACTGGGCAGTCGGAAGGCCACACCATCCACTTGGACCATGCTGCTTTCCATCCCCTTCATGCCCCATCCCTGAAGGGACCAGAGGGGCTGGCCAGCTACCTCCTTGGGGAAGGAAGCATCACTGGTCACGATGCCTGCAATCTTGCACCTACTACAATAATGCCTGAGTCCTCTCTACCCCACTCCTCATCCCTTCGTACGGACTTATTCCTTGAGGGAAGCCTTTTTTGGGCTTCAAAGCAGACTACAAGTAGATCCAAGAAAAGTCAATTTTGGAAAAATAGGAGAATCTGGATTAAGCAAAAATAAGCAGCTTTCTATACTGCGGGACTTCTCAGAGCCTTAAGTACACTAATGTGCTATGAGAGTCAGCTGTATGGAATGAGAAGCTGGCGTTTCCAGAATTGTTTGAGCACGGTAACCTACTTTCCAAAGAGCACCCTGGAAGCCCGTGAGCACTTCCTTAAACAACTGGTGAGCACATTCTTGTTAAGGTCCAGGGACAGGTCCTGTGATAGAAAGGGTACTATTCTAGGTGCCAAGACACCAGAGCTCCCCCTCAGATCTTCCACTCTGTATGTGTGTTGGTATGTGATCTTTTTTTTTTTCCCCTTGGGTTTTCTTTCCTCATCTGCAAAGTGAGTTTAGAGAACTCCATGGTTTCCACACTGTTCCCGGGAACTAGGGGCTTCGCGGGGGTAGGACTTCATCGACTCCATGACAGTCATGATATTTCCATAAATTAAGAAAGTGTCAGGATGCCTGGGCGGCTCAGTGGGTGGAGGGTCCAACTCCTGATCTTAGCCCAGGTCTTGATCTCAGGGTCGTGAGTTCAAGCCCTGCATTGGGCATGAAGCCTACTTTAAAAAAAAAGTATTTAAAAAATGTGAACTCCTGAGAGAATCCATTATTCTCCTTTTACCTATTTTACATTGAAGAATTTCCAAAGATTTTATTTGAACAAAAGAGTTTGTTAAAAACGGGTTAAACCTCTAGAACATTTGATCTCTCGGGACAATTCCAGGCATCTACAGCTGTGCGAGCGTATGGACTAGAATCCGGGTAGAATGGTCTGGAATGACGAGATTTACCAGTGTGGATGGTTGCCAACTGTGTGGTACAGCCAAGTCACAAGATGGTGGGGAAATGTCTGTGCCCCTCATTCTGCTATTGGAAATCAAGGAGGACTAGCTATGGACACAGTAGGAAACTGAATGGGACACACGTCAGAGGAAGCCGGCTGTCCTCGATGGGCAGGGCAAAGATTCCTGTGGCTGGAGTCGCCTTTCCCTGGGTCACTACAGCAGCCTCTCCCTTTCCTGTCTCCCAGGCTGTCCCATGGGTGTTATTAAATAATCCTCCTCAAATTGCCCCTTTCTTGCTACTTGGTTGCCCACGAACCTGCAAGAACGCATTGCAACCTGTGCAGACACTCCCTGACTGGTTCCCAGGGATAAACCAGGAAGCTGTCACCTCGGCGGCTAGCTAGCACAGGAAATCATGGGTTAAAAAAGGAACCCAAAACTGAAATGACGCACTCCTTAAAAACAAATGACACAAGGGGCACCTGGGTGGCTCAGTCGGTTGAGCATCCGACTTCAGCTGGGGTCATGATCTCACTGTTTGTAAGTTTGAGCCCCGCGTCAGGCTCTGTGCTGTCAACATGGAGCCTGCTTCGGATCCTCTGTCCTCCTCTGTCTGCCCCTCCCCCGCTTGCCCTCTCTCAAAAATAAATATTTGTTTTAAAAAAATGACACGAGAACCTTACATAGCAAATCTTTGGGCTTCAATGGAAATGGAATTTAGAGGAACGGCATAACTTTATTTTTTTAAGCTTATTTACTTATTTTGAGAGAGGGGGAGAGAGAGAGAGAAAGAAAGAAAGAATGCAAGAGTGGGAGGGGCAGAGAGAGGGGGAGACATGATCCCAAGCAGGCTCCGCACCGTCAGCACAGAGCTCGATGCAGAACTCAAACTGCAAACCATGAGATTATGAGCCGATGAGCCGAAATCAAGAGTCAGACACTTAATCTAATGAGCCACCCAGGTGCCCTGGAAAATGCATCACTTTAAATCCATATTTAAAAAAATTTTTTAATGTTTTTTATTTATTTTTGAGAGACAGAAAGACACAGCATGAGCAGGCGAGGGTCAGAGAGAGAGAGAGAGAGAGAGAGAGACAGAATCTGAAGCAGGCTCCAGACTCTGAGCTGTCAGCACAGAGCCTAATGCGGAGCTTGAACCCACACCTGTGAGATCATGTCCTGAGCCGAACTTGGACGCTCAACTGACTGAGCCACCCAGGCACCCCATAAATCCATATTTTAGAAAATTAGAAATAAAATCAATTAAGTGAAAATACAACTGAAGGGTGGTCACGGTAGTTTAGTTTATAATCTGCCTGTAATGCGTCCTGACCACCGAGCAGATCAGAGAGGACAGCGCCTACCGTACACAGAACCAGGTAACAAGCCCGTTTGTAACCTCTTCAGCCAAACTAGGTGACAGGAAATCTACCAGACTCTGGGATATGGACAAATGCCATCAAACCAGCCACAACAGGATGTGGCCACAAAAATAAGACCCTTCCCCCCTCAAAATGCTCAGCCCTGTAAGAGGAAGATGCCCTTCTGAGCAGAAACTGGGGCCAGCAGATCTGTGAACGTCCCACATGGGCAAGGAAGGCCCCACGGGCTGGCACTTGGCAGGGACGACAAAAGTATCTGTGGACACGGGCTGAGCAAAGGAGGGGTGGGTCCGTGTACACCCTTGGGAATCTCAGGAAAAGGCAGCAAACAATTCCTTCTAGCAGGAAAGAGCCTCGCTTTGAGGGGAAATTACTGGAAACAGAAACCAAACTGAGCAGGGCAGGAACACACGGAGTAAGAGAAAGTTTGGGGTGGGGGTGGAGGAAGCCAGGCTCAGAAAATACCGGAATGCAGCACGGGGAACAGAGAGCATGCTGGGAAAGCTGGGCCTGCAGAGCTCTAGGCTGGGAAGGGGGGGTGGAGGGAGTGCCTGGAACAGGAAATCTCCTGGAACCGGACTCAATGACAAAGTAGCCATGGAGACAGGCCTTATTTGGAGTCCTGTGTGATATGACCCAGTAGGGGACCCTGGACCTTGAGTTGGGAAAAATGCCCCAGGCCATCTCTTCCCGACACCCCCCCCACCACTCACTCCCAAAGGAAATTTGTCCTACGGGCCAGGACAAGCCAACTGCTTCAAACATGAGGAAAAAGGCACATCCAGCCCAGCTCCACACGAAGTTACCTTCAGGAAGATTAATGGGCAGGACAGGAGCCGTGGCAGGTGCCTTAGTGCCCACTCCCCCGTGCCCTTGGCCACCCCTCGTTTCAATCTGAGCTGCGGGCCCAGCCCCAGCCCTTCCTGCATGGACAGACTCCTCCTCTGGGCCCCTTGGCTCTTTCCACTTTCTGCCTCAGGCTTTTTCCAGTACCTCTCAGCTCACTGGTAAGAGCTGCCCAGAAGCCCAGGGAGGCTGGTGCCCCCAGGGAAAGCCCTCAAGCAAGGAAGATGCCAGCATCCTCGACCTACAGGCCTCTGTTCACTTGCAGAGACTGTGATGGTGGATCAAGTCCCCATTGCCCACATCTTGTTTATTATTTCTTTAAATGTTTATTTTTAAGGAGCAGAGAAAGAGGGAGACAGAAGCCAAAGCAGGCTCCAGGCTCTGAGCTGTCAGCACAGAGCTCCATGAGGGGCCTGAACTTGCAAATTGTGAGATCATGACCTGAGCTGAAGTCAGACATTTAACTGACTGAGCCACCCAGGCACCCCTATTATTTTACTTTTTTTATTTTTGAGAAAGAGAGAGAGAGAGCGTGCAAACACAAGCAGGGGAGGGGCAGAAGAGAAGAGAGACAGAGAACCCAAGCGGGTTCCACGCTGACAGCCGTGAGTCCGATGCCTGACCTGAGCTGAGGTTGGACACTTAACCAACTGAGCCACCCAGGTGCCACCCCCCCCCATTGCCCACATCCTGATTGTAACTCCTCACTTTGTCCTTTTTCCCCTCCCTGTCTCACTGTCCCACATCACTCCTTCCTGCCTCCTGAGGTGGTCCCCCCCCCCCATTAGCTTCACCACCACCATGTCTGTTTCAAGCAAGTTAATATTGGGCGTGACCCTAGAGGAGAGAAGTTAAGGAATTCTCAGGAAAACCCACTAGAGATGGTGAGGCCGTTGTTTTGAAAATTGAAGGGCAAGACATTCTAGCAGTTCATTCATCTAGACATTCCAGAGTTCAGAGTTCTTGCAAAGGATAACGGAGACAGCAAATTTCTAACTCAAGGAGATAATGACAAAGCCACTATACAGACTTGGACGAAGAGGACGGGAACGGGCTGGGAAGGAGGGAAGGTGGAAAGAGCCAGAGGGATCCGCTGTCCGTTGTGCGGTCGCCATCCAAATGAAGGACTGACTGTCCAGAGCTCACGTGCGCACCCTGTTGGCATGTGTGTTGCCAAGACATGAATCTCAGCTTAGAGAAACAGTTCCTGGCACCAAAGGGGAATGAATTCTGTGGATAAAGAAAAAAAACGAATATGTCTGAAGTGTTCTACTTTCTGTATAAAAGGAAACGATGTGGGGATGCTTTTCTCTTGTCCAGGTAAATGATTCATCAGTGAAAAAGAGAGAGCGAGAACACCTTGGGAGAGGAGGGTGGAGCTGATCCTTTCATGGCACAGCATGCCACGCCGACGGTGGCTGCGACACCCGGTGTGCTGTGGCCTCACCAGCGGCTGAAATGAACAGCAAATTGCAAACAGATGGGCACTGGTGACTCCAAGGACTGTAGAGACAACTAGCTTCTGTCGTAAGCCTTGAAGAAGGACAACGGCAAGTTCTGTGTGGCCTGGTTTTAACTCCAACACACTGTCCAAGGGAGAAGGCTCCATGGCAGTGTTTCAAGAGACCCACAGACCCTGCAGCCGGAGGGTGGACTGCACAAAGGCCCAGGATTTAGTGGTAATGTTGTTTGAGCAGCAAAGGAGCCTGAAAAAGGTCTTAGTTCCGACTCTGATAAGAAAGGGGGAAAATGCCAGTCCTGGAATGGTGATATTTGGGCAAATGCCTCTGACAGCTTTGAACCTCTAGATGCTCCTGCACCTTCTGGGGTGGCTTAACAGGCCCTCTCCTCTTGCTAGAGGACAGCAGCCTTCCCCTGCCCAGACTCTCTTCGGAGATATAACCTGAACCTGGTACCCCATGAGGTGATGTGCGTCATACCCAAGCTCTGGCCCTTGCCCCACATTGCCCCCAGAACTAAGGAAACATATACACCCCAAACTTTACAAGAGCTGGCTAATATGTATCAGCAGAAGTGGGGCCCCTGCATGAGCGCAGACCTTGAAGAGGTGGGGCTGAGGGAGTATCTGGAGAAAAGAATATAAAGAGCATGACGGGTAATGTTATTGTCACCTTGACTGTGCCACCACGTGTCCAGACATCCAGTCAAACGTTATTCTGGAGCGTCTGTGAGGGTGTTCCTGGATGAGATTAGCATAGGAATCACCAGATGAAGTAAAGCAAATTGCCCTTCCCACTGTAGGTGGGCCTCGTCCAATCACCTGAAGAGGAACAGAACCTAAAGCCTGAGTTAGATGGAGCTCTGCAAGGCTACCCGAGTTGGGGCAGAATTCGTTCCCTGCCTTCAGATGCAAACTAAAGCATTGGCGGGGTGCCTGGGTGGCTCAGTCAGTTAAGCGTCTGACTTTGGCTTAGGTCACAATCTCACAGTTCATCTGACTCCACACTAGCATTGTGGAGCCTGCTTGGGATTCTCTCTCTCTCTCTCTCTCTCTCTCTCTCAAAATAAATAAACTTAAAAAAAAAAAAAAGAAACATTGGCTCTGCTTGGACCTTAGTTGCTTCTAGACTAGAGCTCACACAATCGGCGATCCTGGTTTTCAGGTCTTTGGACTTAGACTAGAACTACGTCATTTGCTCTGTAATCACATGAGCCGATTCCTTATAATAAATCTACCTATTGCTATACTTTCTTTCCTGAGAAATACATTCTTTGACCAGAACACCCTGACAACAGATAAGGCTTTCTGGGAGCCCACAAGGAGTGAGGCAGACAGAAGCACTATAAACAGGAAGGGTGAATCCATTTTCAGAACATGGACCTATTCCAGTCACGACAAATCCCTGCCCCATTTCATGATAGAAGAGGTCCAATACAGTCAATTTGCCACTAGGTGGCCATCGGGTCTCCTAGGGGACGGGGACGATACCATATCGGAGGCTGGTGTTTCCTGCTGATGGGAAAGCATTTGGTAGCAGCCATAACTAGGTCAGCCTCAGTAACGGGAATCCCTAGAGTTGGGCCCATGCCTAGCCTCCATCCCTGCCACCCTGATCACTTTATTCGTAAGTCCGTTGTGCAAGCACTCAGGGGCTGGGGACAGAGGAAGACCGATCTCTATGTGGTCCGCCTGATTGTTGAACGCTTCCTCTGTAAAGGGTGGCTTTTGATGAGCAATCGCCTGGGAGACGAACGTGTTCACAGCCCATGTCCATTCTGAGAGGCCTTTCCAAATAACCTTCCCAGATTTTCTTGTCACCGGTCTTCCAATCCTGTCCTTTCCAAAGTCTGACCAAATCATTTGCAACCATACATCCGTATCTCTGGCCATGTCTCGATCCAAAGTGTACAGTCAAATGTCCTGCTCGAAGTTCCGCCCACTGGGAAGATCTCCCTTCACTGCTGGCCTTCAGGGTTTCCCATAAGTGGGGCCATAATGCCTGTAGCCCCACGTGTAAGCTCCGCTCAAGTTTTCTCTTCCTCTTCCATTGACTATAAGGAACTCCCCATGGGGCCATAGTCATCTACTGGGGGAGAGGAAACAATGCAATAGAATTGAAAAAAGCTGAGCTCTCTGGTCATGCAATTGCTTGTATCTTCTGCACCCATGTAAGCCTGAGATCTTGTATTCCACTTCTCTATAATAGATTGTTGCCTCCCACACCCAATCTTAAGGCTTGGTGAGTCGGATAACGCCCAGTTCATAAGAGTAAGCCCAGGCTTTATGGTCA